>JARJDR010013515.1:0-19500 GCA_030264135.1 Myllaena sp. GC000078 | reverse complement strand
GCGACACCACAATGGGACAAATCGATTGCGGCGCGCATTTATTTTGGGCGCTGACAGAGGAGAAGAGAAGATGCGCGCCGGCCACACAGATCGCGCGCCGCATGACGTCCGCCGCCCCATTAAGAACACAAATTCACCCAGCGCCCACCATCGCATCCTCCAAAAGTTCCTTCGTTTGTCGGGTCGGAAGATTAAAGGCCCAAATGGGCATCCAGGTGAAGGTGAGCAGTCACAACACACCATCATCTTGACCGCCCCTTCTTCTTCTTCTTCGTCTTCGTCTTGGGCGCCTGCTGGGAGCTCACCAAAGCACACTAAAGCTTACTAAAATCCACAACGTCATGTTGGGAGGATGCTGGGTGATGACTTTAGGAGTGGATGGTTCATGTGTAGTTGCTGTTGTTGTTGTTGGTTGTAGATGGAAATCTAGTTTACTACAAAAGGCGCGATAGCGCGAGAGACAGCCGACAATGGTGGTGGCTCGCTTTTTTACGCTCCGAAAGTAAGGGCACATTACCTATCGGTAACATAACATGAGCTTAGTGGCTCTTTTGAAAGGCGCACTATCTAAATTTCTCTTTTTACCAAACGCACGCCGCGCGGCTCGGCCCATTGTCGGCATGTTCGGACGACGTAATTCAGGACGATAAAAAGCCGTAATGGTGACGTATCGGTCGGTTCGGCTGGACGCGCACGATTTATGTGAAAAGCTGTCCCTTTGATTGACTTTTATCATTCCCCAACCAACACTTCTTCCTATAAATGATTATTTAAATAAAATTCGATGCAAAACAGCGCGCGCCCCATCGAATATTCATAATGGATGTTTATCTATCAACTATCAAGTTATCGTTATCTAGATCCATATAAACTTGTTGTATAAATTATGTTAAAATTATCGCAGCCAACATGAAGGAAGAGTATTTACCAACTGAATAAATAAACGTAAAATAAATTAAACACAAATTTTCGTGTCTAGTATTTAATGGCCGTCGAGATATCACGACGATATCGAATTAAAGTCCACTGAAAAAATTACATAATGATGTAATTTAAATTTCTTCATATTCACATTTAAATGCGCCGGCCGCACATATTTCAAACGCTTACATGCGACTAAATATTCATTGCGTTTTTGTATGCAAATCGCTACACGCCGACGATGACGACGACAACGAAGAAGGTGGAGCTTGTCGTCCGCGTACGAAGCCATGCAGGAAGACGTTATTAATGCCTAATGGAATTTAATCATCTTCTTTTGTATACATTTCAAGCATATAATTACGCGCGGATCTATAAAGCAAGCGCGCTTCGTGTTTGCTCACATGCCTGTTACCAACCAACAAACAAATACCGAAACTTCTACTGAACTAATGCATATCTAGTCAAATTGATAATGCCTAAGTACATATTTACTACAGGTTATGACAATCCTTCCTGATACACATCCGATTAATAAACGCGATGATTTCCAACTAATTACCGATTCGTTGCTATTTGCCATCATTTGTCGAACAATATGCATGCCTGCTGATGGTATCTTCATGCAAATACAAGGTACAGAAATGAGCAAAAGTTGTTACATGTGTGCGATAAATGCGAGCGCAATTAGAGGAATGGTAATAACGATAAGCACGCTGCGTTTGCCGCGATGCGATGACGGCGGATGGCGGACGACGGACGAGAGGTGCAATAATAATATTCGCGGTTCGCATTCGCAATCGTTTTGGTCGGTCGTGCCTAATTTGCATACAGCCAACGAACGAAGCGAGCGAACGAGCGCATTGTCACAAATTGCCGAGACTGTCCATCATGAGCGACGCCGCGAAACGTTAATGCGTTTTTCGTCGAAATCGCAATTTGCATTGCTCGACTGGTAGCTTTGATGGGCTCTCCACAGTCGGCAATCCATACGCTAATCTCTTTCCAAACAAACAAAAAAAAAACCACCAACAAGGAAAAACAATAAAATTGTGAGAGAATTTTTTGCAAACATATATTGTGTCTAAGTTAATAATTAAAATGAGGAATTCAGCAAAGCAACCTCAGTGAGGTTGTTGAATTGTTCGTTTTTTTCGGGCTGGAATATAATTTCGCCCTGCCGCGCGCGCGCTATTCGTGCCGAGAGGTAGTTCGTTAAACGCCACACACACACACACGCGACTGGTTAAATAGGTAATTTCGCTACCGTATTTAACGCCCCGGCCCCGGTATGCAGCATGCCCGCGCCTGCCCCCCGGTGATCGTTAAATACCATCGCGTTTGCTCTCTCATGCGTTGGGAACCGAATTTTATGACGCGCAGAGATATATTATTGCCCGCTAATTACGCGAGCATCGAAAATATCCGCTGATTTATCTGAGAGTTAGGAGTGAATGTATTGCAAATATTTAATACAACCGCCCACGGAAGCTGCGCTGCGCAACAATCGATATCGCCGCGCCATTGTCAATCGCCATTTCCATTCTTCTGCCATTCCGATCGCTTCATAAATTCGCCAAGAGCAGCGCATCCGAATTGCGTCCAATAATAGCATTCACAATAAGACAATGAAATTATCTAAGTACTTCCGCTCGGGTGTTTATTTTCCGCTTTTCCGCATGCATAAAAATGCACATGATAGCCCGTCGTCGATTGTTTTCGCGTTTACGTCGCGCCATAAATAAAACGACAGCGCGCGCAATAAGGCATCATTGGCATTGTTTTGCGTTCGGCCATTTTTATCGCTGCTTTACTAGCTGCCGTTAAAAGTTACGAGCTCAGCGCGCTGTTGATTATTTCCTCTTCGTCCTTTTCGTTATTCATCGTTAATTCAAGGAGAAAAAAAAACGCATGCGGCCACCATGTCCCGCTTCCTATCGCGTTCAAATCGATGGTATGTTAATACCGAATTCGGATTCTGCTGCCTCTTGCCATTAGTCTCCACGTTTTATTGCATCCGTTGCGACGACATTTTGTGCCGCCGCCGCCGCCGCCGCCGCCGCAGGCTACAACAAAATGCTGGAAATATTTTCGGTGTGCGCTCGCGGAGGATTTATCGCGAGCACCGATCACACAGCTTGGAAATATGGGAAGCTCGCTTGCGTTGCTGGTTGAAAGTAGTTATAAATTGGGCAACCCGATATCGTCGTTTCGTCGTTCGGCCCCATTGGCTGCTTCTGCTGCTGCTGCTCCTGCCGTTTACCAAAAACCCAAAAACGAACGAATCGTTTTGTCGCCCCGCAACGCGTTTTATCTATCTCGAGCGGGGCTGTGAGCTGTGAGCGCGTCCGCGACGAATTGTCAATTCGGTCGTCGGCGGACGAGACTTTTTAATTAAAGCTATTAAGGTGACCCGCCCGTAAATTATTCGATGTACTTAGCGGCGCAGCAGTCGATGCAGTTCGATGGGAGAGAACCGAACCGAACGAATGCGCTGCCGTTTTTTACGAGCCAATATAAAATCGTCGTTCGCTATCATTTTATTTATATTTTTTTTTCTCGTTTCGTCGTCTTCGACGCGGCGGCATTTCGAACTTTATCGCACAGGTCCAATCAAGCAGCCATATTAGTTTTTCTGGGAATTAAAATGCCGCCGCCGACTGAGATAAAAATAAAGAGCGACGCACGAAATGCGATCGGCCGATTTTATGCGCATTCCGCGCGCTCAACGATTAGCAAGCAAGCACTGCTACTTCGATCAAGCAAGTGGGTAATCCGCCAGCACACAGTTGGCATGGTAACGATAATTAAAGCTACACAAATGGGCGCGCGTGCAAGCAATATTAATTTTTATGGACCATTAATTGAAACGTTCATCGAAACGCGGCGCGCACCATATATGCGGCAACTCGATTGACATCCTTTTTCTCGAATTGCAACAAATTATCGAGAAGCAACCTGCCTTAATTATCACCCCATCGCTGATGGATTGATTGACTTGCACAATTTGCGCCGCGGTGCATCTTCTCGTTCTCGTCCTCATCTTCATCATCGACCTTTTGTTGTGCAGCATGATCTGATCCACACCTCAAATGCAAACACAAAAATGAATCGCAACCACAGAATTTCTATAATAACACGCCCGCCCCCATCATCATCTCGGCAAAGAGAAAATGAACTTATAATACCAGCCCACGCCGCGTGCATGCGTGTGTGCGCCCCCCTATAATGAATTCATTATTTCTGTCCGAAGAGATCCGGATCGAGTTCGGCCTTACATCACGTCTCTTCTCTCGAACTGGTTATTGTGAGGCGCTGGTGCAAGAGATCTTACAACCTTGACGTGACGGGTAGGAGATCGCGGCGGGGAAAAATCGATGGTTTTCGGGTCCCACTATGGTGATTACGCACGCACACCAGCGGCCCGAGTTATGGACGCGTAATGATAGGCCACGTGTAATGGGATTACTAAATTACGCCTGGCATGGCCGTGGTCGTGATTGAGAGCGCGCGGTGGTTATTTATGGTGCCGCGAGTGGATTATTATAGTTTTGGGCCCTGATGTGTTTATAACTTCGATTGCAATTGAAGGGAAGAGAAGGGGTTACGCGATTCGTGCGCAGAAGAATGAAGAACGGAGCAAGATGGTGGCCACGAAGGTAAGTATAAATTACTGGGGCGCGCCCCCCCAGGTGAAACGACTCACGATGGTAAAAAATCGTAGAGCCCCAACACACATGCGCGCTGCCATGCCCGAAAACATGCATTAGAGTTTTCAACTGCAACGACCCTAATTTGCGCCGGTGCGCGGACCGCCCCTGATCAATCTAATCGCTTTTTCTGCTCGTCCGGTCTGGCTCGCTCGAAGATGTTTTTTAAAATTAGACATCGCCGGAGGACACACAAGAACATCGCATGGTCGGGAAATTTTTCTCTTCGCCGTTTATTTATTGCCTCTGTGCGTCAGGATGTCTGCCCTCCAGCGCTTGTTTCCATTTTATTTGTTTGTGAAACACATCAATTTCCAGACTGCATCTCTGCCAATAATAATTTAATCCGATATTAAAACGTCAATGGCAGAGCATCAATTTATCGAAGATTAGCACCTTCCGCAGGCCGACAAGAAAAGGAATAAGTAATTAATCACACCACGCGCGTTCGTTGGTTGCGCTGCCAGTCATTATGCAAATGCGCAATACATTCAATCACTGCGCGCGCGCGCATGCTGGTACTCTCATTTTCTTATTGGATTTCGGGAAAAACTTCACGCGGGGCGCACTTGACAACCATTTGTTAATCTGTCATGAAAGTTAAAAGCTCTCTTCGGCGCAACTTCTGGCACGCATTTCGACAGATCGTCAACTTCAACCTGAACATCATTCTGGCAGCTATAAAACAACAACGACGACGATGAAGGCGACCGAAAGGATATAGAAAGGTGGGAGCAGTCTACTCCTCGCAAAATCGTTAAATTCATGATATGTTAATGAGGCCTTGCCTTGCTGCTGCGCGCACGAGCTTTGCATAAAAGCTTCTGCGCTGCTGCAGACATGGTAATTTGTAAAATTAAAGATGGCGCGCGGCTCCGTGCTCAAGACCATGCACTACGTCTATTAATACACTTCAGCAAATAGTTAGTCTGGCAGTAAACGCATGGAAAAACGCCAAAACACTTAGGATCCTGGGAAAAGCGCAACACGCATAAATCTCTTGCGTGGAGGACGATGGGCAAAATCTGTGCACGGCTCATTGAAGAATTTCTCTCCATTAGGCGAAACTATTTCGCATGATACCTGATATAGTAATAGAGCGTCTTGTCGGGCAAAAGAGAAAGAAGGACGAAGACCCTTCTTTAGTCGGTGGTGGAAGGTTGAAAAACACGGCAATTAACTAAACCGCAAAGTCAAAACATGCGAACGTAAAATATAAATTATATAAACCGTTTGACATGTGTTGCCCCAACACACAATGCCCGTTCAAAACCGGGATCGAAAGTCCTTCTTACGCGCGCGCAGGTAAGTTGCAGCCTAGAAAGTCAGGTATTATCAAAGTCAAACCGTTCGCGCCCGACAAAGTGCCGCCGACGCAAAATAAACGTCACAACACCGTGCGGGTGGTAACATGAATCTTCTTCTTCTTCTTCTTCTTCTTCTTCTTTGGCTGCTGCTGCCTTTGATGCGATATTTTGGCGAGCGGCAAGCCACACAAAGATGAATGACATCCACCAAACTCCTCTAGCGGAGAGGTAATGTAAGAATTGGGCTAGCGGTGAAAAGGTGAAAAGATTAGTCCGCGCATTGACAAGAGGTAATTGTGGGGGTGCCGCCAATGTACAACATATATCATCGCTGCTGGACGCTCGCCCCGTTGGCAGAGGCATTGTCCCCAAAATCGAGAAGCCCACCACCTTGGCGACCCCGAGAGTACATATATACAATCAAACAAGTCACTGGTAATAATCGTTATTCAAAAATGTATCAAACGACCACCGCCGCCCGCCATTGTGCGTTTGCTCAAGGTTTACTCTTCGTATGACTTTCAAATCTAATGGCTGGATGCTGTTATGTAGATACATACTCGTATCTCAACATATGCGTGAATACGAAGAGGCAACAGCCGAATCACCGATGTGAGGATGCGATCAATCTCACGGACGGTGGCAAAAAGTTGATAGGATTATTTCGGGCGCGCGCTCACACCGGCCGCCGCCGATGGAAAATCATGCATGTGATTGGCAATTATTCAGCCGGCATTGTGCAATAATGCGCTGTCGGCGCCCCGTTCGCCAGGTGTTCTCTCGCCGCCAAAGTGATTAAGAGTTAAACGGCGCGAATGACTTTAATAAAATCCGATCGCCTAACCGTACTACGCGCTTCGCTAAATCCAAATAATCCAAACTTAATTGGTACGCTTTTTAATGTCTCTGTTAATGGCGCGCAATAAAAATCGGGCAATTCAACAAATGTTGAAACAAAGTCGAAATTTAATTAGGTACAGCAGTGGCATACGTTGGGAGCATAAAAGATAACCGTAATGAGCAATTACCCATCCGTTCTATTCATTACGGGACCGCTTCGCTAATCGATCAACCATTCGAAAATTACGCACGCAGTCGAAACCGCATTAAACTCAATAATTGCACACGCACGCACGCAGCATTGGGGAGGAAAAAAAAAGACGTTTGCAAAATTGCCTTGCCTTCCATCTTCGCATCGATAATATGGTCCATTCCCGACCATATGCGTAATAACGGCCGCCATCTTTTTCGCATGCACCGCAACAACACCGCGTTATTATCCGCAATCATTCACTTTCGCAGTGCTGGCTGCCGCCGCCGCAGAACAAGAAGAAGAGGAGAAAGAAGAAGAAGAACTAATTATTATCACATTACGTCATTATGCGAACGCGCCGTTTGCCACCGATTCGAATTGTTTCGCTTCATGCCGCTCATCCGCTCATCTCCTTCGCAGAGATGAAGCGCACCACCTGTTATCGGCACATGTCCTCCCTATTAATTAAATTTCCGTTCCTTGCTGTTGTTGTTGTTGTTGTTGTTGTTGTTGGTTGGAAAGAAATCGCAGTATGGCTGCGAGCGCCAGAAAAAAACCCTCACCGATGATGATGATGATGATGGCGCAAGAAGATGAGTAATTGAGCGCAGAGCTCAGCGAAGAAGAAGACGAAGAAGGAGGTGATTGAAACGAGCACTCTGAAAAATTGCGCGCTCGCATCGTATTTCATGGCGCACCACTCTCCAGGAACAAAGGCCGTCCATCGTCTCCTCCATCCAGCGCGCGAGAAGGAAGGAAGGAGAGCGAGGAATATATTTACAAAACATAATATTCCGCAGCCGGGATGATATATGACGGCGTCGACAATATGTGCGAGGTGAGCGCCGCGTGGGTATCATATGTGATACACACTCGGATACACCCTGAACGCAAAACGGCTGGTGGTGGTGAGAAGGGCAGGAAACGAATGGCTGCGGTTGCGCGCTGCGGTCGCGCCTCGATTGGTCCATGGAAAACGCAACAGCTGTCGACGATTGCTCCCCATCCGCGCTATTGAGTGGATGCCATTAATAAAGGGATGGTAGAATATGAGGGATCGAATGCGCCGCAGAGATATCACACCCGATTCCGAGTTCATTACGAATCGTATACTTATGGAATTCTTTTGTCTTCCATATGGTACACCCGTTTAATGCTCGTGCTGGTGGGACGTCTGTCAGTGACATATCGAGAACGCAACAGGACTTCGTCTTGCAGCAGCGTAAAGGTAGGCTTCATGGTGGGTAGCGCGCTGAGCCCACTGGATAATTAATTGCGCTAATACGATTAAAGCACTTATCATATACTTTTTGCGTTGCGCTCCAGCTGCGTCGCCAACGTCTGGCACATTATTTGTATAAATGGCCCGCGAAATTGCGCCCGTTTGTAAAACCAAGCAAATTGAACTCATCGTTAAGCATTTTCACCGAAAACAAAAGAATAAAATTAACATTTAAATTGTGTTCTTCGATTAGGATTCATGTCAAAGACGTATTAAATATAAACAGTGATATTTAGTGAATTAGGTGAAAGTTATAACGGCGCATCACGACATCTCCACCCTCCCTCGTTATTCACTGCTCGCGATGTATAATAGTCAGCGTCCATGTTTTCTTACTTAATAGATAGATAGTCAGATAGGGTGGTGCCCTCGTATTTTACCAAAACCCCACCCCGACAGCATATTATATAAGTAATAACGCGAACGCGAAGAGAAACGGAAGAATACACCCAAAACCGAATGTTATTAAATATATTATCCGAGTTAATATTAAATAACGGAAATGCGAAGGCCTAGCGGATATTGCCTAGCATGTGGGACATTTACCGATATAATAATAACATAGCTGCCTGGCGAATAAAGGGTGTAAACATCCCCAAAACGGTACTTACAAAACGATCCTATGTGGCAGGTTTGTATGACTGACATACATTTCTTAACTTAACTTGCGACATCCACCGCTTTGTTATTCAAAGCAGACGCGCGCTAATTAAGTGCTGAATACATAACGATGTGAAAAATTATGCATCGTCAATATTAATGAAATAATTTCGCTATCGAGAGCAAACAAAATATTCATAGCGGCAACACGCCAATGATTGATTGCATAATTATTTTCATAATAACACCTGTCTTAATGTTCACCGAAAAGAGGCATGATTATAATTGCCTTATATATTAAATAACAATTTGCAGCCAGTTATTATTTCCTACAAAACGCCGGTAAAGAATGGGCTGAGTGCTAGTTGTTGAAAAATTTATCAGCGCCATGACTTGATGGACGACAATCAGTCGCCCAAAGTTAATCACCATCTTCATTGTATTGCACAAAATCCAAACACAATTACTTGTGGTATTACATTTCGGATTCGTTCTGGGTAAAGTACTCGTACGCGCGTACATCAAGTCAAACTGATAAGCCAGGCGCGCAAGAAATTGAGTGCGAACCAGAACTTGCGTTCGAGTTGGCAGGACGGGCGCATGATTGATTAACTAGTCGCAGCACGTATCGCTAATTATCGTTCGTGTAAGCAAGCTGCGCTGTGCTTGCCCTACCTTCTTCTCTTCCCCCCCAATGCAAACCTATCGTTGGTACCTACAACACCAACAGCAACAAGAACAATATTTACACATCACACGCGCGCGTTCGTTCTTGTCGAGTGTTATACGCTCTGACACTTTTACACTCTCTATTCGAACGAGGAGAAGGATGGTGATGATGATGATGATGATGACGATGATGATGGTGTGTGCATGCGCATGCACAAAATGTTGCTGCAACGATCGTTTGTAATGAGCGCATAGGCGCATACTATATCGAACCCATGCCGTCCGCGTGAGTGCCGGCGGCGTCGTTTTTCACGCGCGTGTTTTGCAGCTTTCAGTTCCTCGTTGGCTAATGGTGTTGTTTTCTTTCGCATAATTTCAAATACCTACATTAATATACATAATTTATTAGATAAAATAAATTGTTGCCTAAATTCAAGCTTTAAATTCGAGTATTATGGGGAGAGCGAGAAGAGTCGTTACAAATGTGTTCATTAGCAACAAAGCGGCTCCAATTATCCTACCCACCGCCCGTTCAGAAACGTACTGCGTCCCGGACATTAACTTTACCGCCGCCATCATGGGTTCTCCTTCGTGTGCCTTCAAAGTTTTCGACCGAGAGAGGAGTGTTTTGTTCGTGCCCAGGCACCGAAAGCGACAGAAGGGCATTGATTGTGTGTTGGCGCTTTGTGGCCCGCAAACGAAACGAGTTTATAATTACCGGTTATTAGTTACTACATACATACCATGCATGGGCCCACCATATATATTCCCGGCCCAAAGTTTGGACTTTCAAGAAGACGTATAGTATAGTTGGGAAACGACTTGATGAACCCGTTCGTTCGTTCTCTTCGACTCGAAATGGCTGAGCGCTATAGTTTTGCTATTTGCAAGCCTCGCACTTGTGTGTGTGCACGTCGTCATTTTGCCGACGCAAATCTTAATAGGTTATCGCCGAGAGTTTTATGACTTAGTTACACTCGGCAAACGACCTGCACCGCCAATTGCGTGGGCCTTAACGACTTCGCACTCGCGATATACACCTACCTACCTACCTATTGCACCCCAGGTGCAATTTTACTCGCGCACACACGCACAATTTGCATAATTTCAAATGCGACTTGGAATGTTAATGAGCCCGATCACATCAGTCAATCCCATTTTTTATTAATATTACCATCGATGGCAATTTGTTTAAAACCGAAGGCTTCGTAAATTAGGAATCATTGTCACATCTGTGAACCGCGACACGTGCGTATGCCCACCATTTTTAGAGGGGAGACTGCCCTCTGGCTCACAATCAGCGTTTTTCAACCCTCCTCGTCTGTGTCCACTCCCACAATGCGCACCGCGATGTGTATGTATGTACATCATAATAACATTTTTTATTATCTCCAGAGAGAAGAGCGTGTTCATCATGGCGACAATTCATGCTCGCATGCGACCCCAAAAAATAGGCGAGCGTAATTGAAGAAGACACCCTTGGGGACACCGCACGATTTCACCACCAAGCACAGCCCCATTGTCGCCATGTGTCTGCCATCCCTTGCTTGCATTAACGCGCCCGCCGCATGGGGTGCTTGGAATCTTTGCTGCTTGCTTGCTTGCTTGCATGGCAATTACACGCCGCCGATTGCTGGGGATTTGGGGTTGCTTTGGGATGCTGCTTGTTTGTATTATCACTGCTCTCTTTATGTACTCACTTACTGTTTGGTTTCCGCAAAGGGCGAGTACTGTGCGCGCGCGGAAGGGGAGTGGAATAAATGTGCATGTTCACATGCGTTTAAATTAATTCCCGGGAGTGGTAATATTATTATTATTCCTCCACAGACAGCGGCGGCGGAGTATCTCGGTAGCACTGGGTGCGCAATGGGAGATTAAAAGATTTGTGTGTGCATAAATGCAGAAAAATTGCGAGTAATAGAATTATTAGCCGGCTGCGCGCTGTAATAATAGGATGCGAGATGATACGATACGATACGCATTGCAGTGTGAGCTGCTGCGCGAATTAATTTCATGCGATTATTATTTAATGCCGAATGAAGAACGCAGTAATCTGCCTCGGTTGCTGCATTATGCATTGCATATCAACATCATAGTTGCAGATCGCAATCTTGGATCGATTTAAGTATGTAATTGATTTCTGTGATATTTATTTATGTTCTTGCGCAGTAAGTAGTTTTTTTATTCATTATAGTTATTCTACTGGTCTTTCCGCAGTCAATTTTGTTATGCTTTTTATATTTTACCAATTTTCAAAATAAATTAATTTCATTGTTAGTTCCAGAGGAAGAAATTTTATGCCGCACAGCGTTTATTAATAAACCCGAGCTCCCACCATTGCGCGCATTTTATTAATTTGTTTGAATACTAAATTGCCCAAGACACAAAACGCAAACGCATATTTCAAAGCATTCGTATTATTTATGATTTCATGCATGAAACGGAACGGCACGTTTTGCGCAGCCAAACAACGAATATAATTCGACATGAAATTAAATTATAGCAGTTGGGCTCGGGCTGTGGCAGGCGGGTATAAAATTAGACAAAGACGTCGGGCGTCGTTCGGTGGATAAGTATTAAAATACATGTCAATTTATTTACATTTCGTTATGAATATGCAAAGAGCGATTCTATCCACTCGATGATTGTGAATTATAAATTGGGCAATTTGTAGACGCAAACGATATACCCAGATACGTCAATTATTTACTAGCGTGCCATTTACCAACCCAAATATCCCTGCCGGTTTCTGCATATTTCATTCCACGCATAACAATTTGATTTCTATTTTGTTATTATTCATTTTATTACGAGTACAATTGCGGGCGCCGCCGAAAAAATCGTCGCTTTGCATGCGCCACATGTAATCGCCTTGCTCACCAACTTATTACTTATTGTATAAACGATGAATCGACGATTGCCGTCTTGTTTGCGTATCCTACAAGAAGGAGTCGTTTACAATGTCGCATAATTACACAAACTTAGCGCAGGGCACACCGGAAGACGACGACGAAGAAGAAGAAGAAGGAACTTTCGTGCGTCGAATGTCGCATAATGATATGGCGCAGTGCTTGTGTAATCGGGCGATTATTTAATAATACACGCATATTACACCGACCGACTTTGTGATAACACGGAAGAGATTTTATTGTTGAGCATCGATAACATTAATAACTGATATCGAATGCCGAATGAACACACACCGAGCGGTAGGCATATAAGAAATACAGTAATAATTAATAATAATAATATCATGTGCGTGCCATGCGGCTAATCTCATAATCGATAAGCATAAGTATACGTATGCAAATGACGCGGACCAACTTTTTGTGTTTTTATGTAAGTTTCGACATGAATTATTATTACGCACGCCCGTGTGCGCGCGCGTGCGCTTGCGTTACTTTGAAAATACTATGTCATTGCTGCATGTTTTCCTCGGCGCAGGTAATTTGGGATGAAATTATAAATTTATTACGCAAGCCATCATTTTCGGAATTAGTTATACGCAAGCGCGAGCACAGAGGAGGCCCATTCGATAAGTTGATAAGTAACCGCAAGCAAAAAACTTTATTCCCCATACTTAAGATTTCCGAAGCATGAAGATTTAATTAAAACCCATTTAAATTTCATCTTCATCGCGTAGGTAGTAGAGGCAAGCATGTTTTAATCCAGCCATAAATTATTTCATTCGCATATTATTGGATGCGCACATCATCTCTCTCTCTCGACTATGCTCCGCCGCAGTGCTTAATTAATTTCGTAATCGCTTCACACATTACCAATTAGCGCGCACGTAGGTAATTTCCTTATACGCGGCGCAAGGCGCAGATGCGTGTGCAATTGAATTGGATTGGATGCGACCGGAGCGGAATCACGGAATATTATTGAAATCGAGCCAATCGCCGCGTTGCCGCTGATTGGCTGATAGAGACCAAGCGCGCTTGACAACGGTGAAGAAATTCGAGAAAAAGACGTAAACCGGTATATCTACGGCCATCGCGACGACGACCGATGGAAAATTGAGGAACACAATTTATTATAGTCGTATAATCGCATTGCATGGTGCATCCTCGCAATGAAATTATTAAAATATGCGCTTGTTAATTTTGTTTTTGAGATGCCAAATACGAAATACTAGCATAAGTTTTCTAGCTTCCCTTGGTTAATGTTAATGTCATGGAAATTATGAGCCGTGTTTCGTTACGATCATCAATACCGACCATACGGAATATGCTTCGAATTAATTACGGGTTGCGCGGCATTCAATTAATCATGTGCGTGTATTCTAATCACGGAATACGATGATATTGTCGACACCACGCAATTGGTGCGTAGGCGATTGTTTAATTACCTTCGGCTCAATGAAACGAACGCTGTTCCGAATTGCTGCACGATACAATGAATGCTGAGAAAGCTTTGCGACAATTTACAAAGCTAATTAGATGCTCATCATATTCGGCGTGTCATATTTGGGACTTTCTCATCGTCGGGAATGTAGTCAAATTATTTTTTGAATAGAAATTTGGAAATTAACTGGCCGAATCGACTCGCTGCTCGTGCTTCGAATCGAATTGAGCGTGACGACCTAGAACTGTCGCAAACTACAATGCTAGTTATCTTGAAAATTTATTGTCCACCTTTCTCGCATTAGCTACGTTCCATTACGATCGTATTGTTGGGAGCCTTCAAACAGAAACAATAATTGACGATATTGTTGGCGAAGTGGTAATATATAATTATGCAGGTATAAACATATCTCGTTGTCGCCATGTCAAACGTCATCGTTTTGACGTGCCACACTCGAGATGCAAACCACCCCGCATTTACGCCGTCAACGGCGACGACGACGATGACGACGACGCCGACGTCCCCCCATCATTCCGTAAAACCCTTTGCAAAACTTATAATTGCTATTGTGCTGTATGTCGTGTTTCCCGTACCAATGTTAAGGGAAGAAGGCGAAATGCAACCGAAAACGTTCCGCATGCCTTCGTTTAGTCCTCCGTGCGCGCGTGTTTTGCATGCTTTTGCATATTATTTCTCTTTTTTGAATAATGATAATTCTTTTCACTTGACACTTACGTGGCAGGTTGCAATCCTATTATTCTTTCAACCATCGCAATTGCTACCGCATCATACACGTACGAGTACCTACCACGCAGTAGAGGAGTGAATTGAAAAACATGAATTCATATCATGTTTTCAATTTCATGAGTTGGCGAATGGATACTTATTTGCATTTGCATTTCTATGCATGGCATTCTCGTGTCCCATACGACTCTTCCTATTGCAGTCATATTATGACGTCGGACAAATTACATATTTCATTGGTAGGCGGCGGGCGGTTAGGTTGGCGAATCCTTATAATAGATAATGTGTATATCTGCATGATTTGCTATCGCATGCGACAAGATAAGCTTGCACGTCTTTCAAGCGTCATGCTAAATAGACAACGCCACGCAGAACAGCGACTTTGATTTTACTCGCAGCGATTCGATGTGGAAAAACAGAAATAGAATGAAAATTACAAACGCCATTATATTACAAACAGACTGAATGCTCGCGAACGCTTGCGTTGCATTGCATTGCGCTCCCGGCTGCGTTCTGACACGTGAAATATGAAATAATCTATGTATGTACTGCATTATATATTTTCTTCTCGGACGCGTGCAGCGTTCGGGCTTGCATGTATAAGTAATTAACAACTCGCTGCATAGATTATCTTCGTTTTCTATGTGCTACACACTAGGTACCTACATAGGAGAGTGTATTTACATTTAAATTAAATTTATATTTAATTTTTCAACTCATCAGCAGCGCGTCTACAAGAAATTCAACACTTCCAGCTCACGCCGCGCCGTTCGTGACGCGTGAGGTGTGATGTGTGATGCGCGCGAGCGCTAATGAATAAATGCGTTAATCTAAGGATTTACATGTAATTCTGTACCATTGCGAGTGGCATCGAATATCTAATAAGTCATCACCGTCGGCATCACTCGGTTGTTGATGGATGCAAGCACGAAGCACGAAGTGCGAGTGTGAATCGCGCTTACTTATTGAAATTCTAATCAAACACGTCTACTGTTTCTTCCAGGACATTCTCGTCACACGCACTGGTTATTAACCTGCGATAATATAAAATATAAATAAATTAAAGTTAAAAATTATTAACACTAAATTCGTGGCGCGTTGTGTTGTGTAGAAGATATGATTGATGGCGCTAGAGAAACACTACGTACCTACATACGCATCGAACGTAATTAAAAACCCAGCGCGTTTTCTTTTCGTGCCACGAACGCATTAGGGGGGCAATATTCTTTCAGCCATTCTTTCCCGTGGTCAGCAGCTGCGACACGGCATATGGACGACGACGACGACGACGAGGACTACGACGACGGGCGACGGGTCAGCTCGATTGGCCGACGGGGCGTTTTGTGGCTCCGCCTGAAAACCGGCCCCGACCGCAAGACTGACCGCATCGGCGCTCTCACGCCCGTTGCAATGTCCGGCACAACACACACACGCACACACCGGCAGCCGCCACGAACCACAAAACGCGGCGCAAGCAAATCAAAAATCGAATCGACCGGAAATGAAGCGCTTTATATCGAATATTATTCAATTTGACTTTAATGGCAATAATAAAAACCATGTGTGCGTCGGGCGTAATTAAGAAATAATTAAAACTCATCCCAACCGCATCCACGTTGGCATTCACCGCGCGAGTTAGGTACTTGTAGTTAATGTAATTCAAATTTAACCGTATGTTAATCCAAAAGACATAACTCAATTTGATATGAATGTGTGCATGCTGCGCGACTATAAAATATAAATGACCATTCCCCCAACCGCAAGCGAGAAGAACAGGCAACATACGGAACGCGTCGATTAAAATAATTAACCCGACGACGACGACGACGACGACGACGACGACGACGGCGACGCTGGTGCAATTTCAAATTTAATTAACATAATAATCTAATTTGTACGACGAACGCGAACACACCACAGAGAGTGCTGTGTTCGTTGGCTATCTGTTTTCATCTTGTCTTTCGGGAGTTTATCACCACGCACACACATACACATTATTACACATGCGCTGTAGGCTTAATTAGATTCGCATCGCAATGTGTGTTCTTTATTGTGCATTCGTCGCTTTATGATATAACCAGCGACTAAAGAATACTAATTATCATGTATTTTCCACTGTGAAAGATTAAAAGTTAATAAATGTAGTTACGCAAAGTAATCACTGGTTGATTTTAGCCATCTACGCAAAGTCAATTTTTATTGGCGTAATATTGATTGCAATCAATTATATTTACGAATTTATGCGCAGGAGAAGGTAAGTAATCAAAATCGTCGCTGGTTTTATCGAAGTATTTAAAGAACACTTAAAACGCAGACGTAATAAATTTACTAAAGTTAAATTTATACTCTTCAATTAAACATATTGAAAACGTAAATTGAAAAATTTCGATTCGCAAAAATTAATAAACCCAATACGCAACAAAACATTATGATTATAATTACGAACGTACCTATGTGACATTCAATGTGTAACCTTCACGCTGCGCCCAATATAATAATTTACGATCGAGTGCAAATTGCTTTTCCTCGACGAATAACGTCGGCGACGAATTGAAATCCAATTTACTTGCAATTAATCGGAAATATAAAAGCGTTGATTATTGTTGATAAGATTGTCGTTATTTTATGAAAATTAAATTTTAATTGAGCGCAACCGTATCGCTCTCACTCTCTCTCTTTTTGTAAGCTGATTAATTATCGCAATATTAAATTTCATCACAAAGGAAGAAGTTAACAGCTTCACGTGCCATTTAATTAAGGCGCGATGCGTGTCATTAAACCACTGCTCTTAATTCCGCCAGTCATCAACAACGGCAGCAACACGAGTGCATACATGCGCATACATGAATAAATTTTTTGGATCATTAGCCGCCGTTCGCAATTTTACATTACCTACGTACAACCTGAGCCGACATACACGAAATATTATACAAACGAGGAACAGCACAATTCATATTTAAGCAACTTTATATGCATGTTACTCATGTCGTTGAGGCACATACACCGATAATGTGGCATTTATGCAGTTTGTAACACATTGTAAGCCCAAACAATGTGAAATATTCTCGACTTTAATTACGGTCTGCATGCGGAGCAGCATGCCGCATGTTTATTACGTATAATATTTCGTTGCATCGAAGAAATCGCTCGAAACAGAAACATGCACTGAAAAGCTCGCGCGTGCGCACGTACTACGTATATTTTCAGTGCCCAGGCATGAAAAATGCATACAGGTATATATTGGTTCATTATCAGGACATGTATAAATCATTCCCTTATCGTTAATGTTAATGCGAAGATTATTGCCGTTCGGCGTTCGACGTTCGGCGCGCAGCGAGAATGTTTGTACATAGGTGCAAGGCGCAAGTTATAAATAATGTATGAAGTATGAACGAAATAGGTGCATGAAATATTTTTTAAATAAAATCCCAATACGTTTTTTTGCCATGTTACATTCTTTCACCAGGATAACTGCTAAACAAAGATACAATCAAAATCTAAATTCTCGCGCTAAAAACCATCTCGCTCGCATCTTCAAACTTTACCATAGTTAAATTTACGTTCCGACTAATTTAGGACATCCTGATCGCGCACTGTGGATCAAATTACGTCGATCCTTCACACCGTAACCGCCTTGGACATAATGCCACACCGCCATTGTGTACTGCCGTACCGGCTGCTAAAAGTAATTTTGTATTGACGCGAGCGAGAGACGTGTCCATCACTTATTTATATCAGGCGCAGGACGAGGCGAGGCACATCATTATGTGGAACACTCTTCACGCCTAGACCCTACTACCAACTACTGGTCATAGCTATAAATTTCGCCGTCATCATTGGCCATTGGCCACCATATCACGCATTGTTGTCATACACTTGCGCGATATGAATGTGGGCACAATAAGTAATAGTGCTGCTGGTGTAGCCTGGTAGCACGGTGGTCGTCATTACGCCGCTTATTATTAAAAGGCTATCTGGTGTGAAAAAAACGCACGCAGCGCGCTGTTGCAACCCGGCAATTACCACACCTATACGTGTAATCGCTCGAACAAATGTGTTTTCATCCATTATGAGTGGTGTCGCTGTTGTTGTCGTTCCGTCCATATCACTTATATTGTGACGTTTTAAGTACCGCTGCGCCCCGCATTTAAATATGACGCGTGCTTGCTGGGTATTGACAAGAATTGGGGGCGTATCGCGCTGGAGTGCTTAATTAAACTACCCATAACGTAAAGACACAATTTCCATTGATAAAAAATTATTTCCCAAAATATTATTTGCAGAAAAAAAACGAGCATAGAAGCAGGAGCATAAGTAAGGTAATGAATAGTTTTGGTGTCATTTTGTAAATGTAATTCATTCGCCTTCGTAATGTTAGTCGTTGTCGTTTCATGTCACAAACGTAACGCCGCGCATTGTCGTTGCGATACAGGCAATTAACCCGCGGTAATGATCGCGTTCACGCCCTTCTACCAAAACGCGCACCAACAGCATGCTGGTACGCAGTGAATAATTAATTTATTCGCAAGTCAACAGAAGAAGTAATATGACTGATGGCGTTGATACACCTGCATCAACAATTTGGATGGGTTTGTCGCCGGCATGAAATCAAACATCAAACAAATCAACGCCAACGTGTCTAATGAACATCCCAAAAAACATATCCAACCGTCTAATATTTTAATGATGCAGAAGGCAAGAAGACGAAAAAAGTTATAGTACGTGCGTGCGTGCGCGTCCGTCCATCTCTCCCATCGCTTCCGAGTGTTAAATTACACTGTACAACACCAAAAAATTTTCATGTAAGCGAATATATTTTTTATACTAATTCGACTGTGCTGATTTCAAATCTGAAGTCAGTTTTTGTCCATCACCCACCACTTTTTT
>JARJDR010013505.1:0-17055 GCA_030264135.1 Myllaena sp. GC000078 | reverse complement strand
TAAAAGTATTTGCAATTTATTGTGGTCCTCCTTGTGGCAATAAATGCCACACGCTGACATATTTGAAACAATAAACCAACGGCAACGGTTTTTAATTTTGCTACGTCACCGCCAGAGAGTTGTCGTCAAATGTGAAGTTATATTTAAGACGCGGTTATCTCTGTGTGCGCAGGATTAACACCCTTGCGCTTGCTAGGGGGGCGGGAATGACGCGTACAATATGCGTGTGATATGAGGGCAGACGACGAAGATTTGCTCATATTTGCTGCTGTCGGCAACTTCCAAGTCGCTGGGGAAGGGAAAATGCTCGGTTATAAGTTTTGACCCCTCCTCTCCTCCTCGCTCCCTTTCAGCCCTCGAAGCTGGAGCATAATCCTGGGCGGGCCGTCAAAATTTTCTCACCACTCGTAATCTCTAACTACTTACATCAGCGCCTCTGCTTTCCTCCCCCGTATTTATATTTTAAGGACTAATCCACGCGCGCCTTTCGGGACACACCGGGAGGTATTCATTTCCGTCGCCAACCGCCAATGTGTTTGCGCCGCCGCTAGTTAGCACACACGATACGCGAAGGACGAAGAAAGGGATGTTTGCAAGATACTTTCCAACACCGCATTTTCGGCGGAAACTGTTTCAAAAGCGGCGAAAGGTTGGCGCGCGCAGCATCAAGAATAAGATGTTGCGCCGAAGGCGTTAATGTGGCAAAAAGATGAGCGACGACGGAAACCGGATGCGCGCAGGAGGCATGCCACGGAGGGAAATTGAAGAGTTTCGGAAGTGCGTGTAATGAGGATATGGCGCGAGGTGTTGCAAACTTGCGCATTATCTCTCCAACGCCCACGCATAAAAAGTTGGACGAAATATTCAAAATATGGTTGATAAATAGGCTAAATAGCATTCCTAGTTGTACAATTCCTTGACGTGGGCGGGAGAAATGAGGGAAAGGATTATGCATGTAGTAACATTTTGCAGATTATTACACGCCGACTTATCGTCTTCCAGCCGTACAAACACATAGTCGTCACTGTCAGAGCGGGAGGATATCGTCTGCCACGTCTCTAATCCAGCCCTCCAAACATATCCTTCCCCATCAACCCCTGCAACCCTCCACAGTAACGGTTTTTATGTGCCTGCCATTCAATGCCTCATATTGCAAATATCATTACGTTGCGCTAGAAACGCTTCGTCGATACAAATTTGCGTAACGCCGCCGTCATTATGATCGTCGTAGGCAACGACAAGAATCATTAGGGTTGGTTGGCGCGTGGGGGGAATTTAAATAGTTGAGCGTGGCATGGGTATCAATGTAATACAATGCACGGGACGGATTGGAGTACTTGACACACGAAACAGTAGCATATGTATGGTGCGGAAGCGGAGATTGCGAAGCGGTTTCCATTATTAAGATGCGTACACGCCCCGAGGTACGAGCAGCACATCAACGGGGATTACAGTAGGCGCGCTGCGTCAATGATTGTTCGACGCGCGCCGTGATTTATCGATGCTAATCCGTGTCATTAAGTCGAAAGCCATTTCGATTTCGCCCTACGCCACTCATATGGAGTGGAGCTGTCTCAAGCGTGACCAATAATGCTACTGTTTGTAAGCACACCTGCTACGTACGTAAAATCTACTACAATTCCTGCCAAGATATTTGTTAAACTGCTTTCTACGTTAAAAATTGTTTGCTAGAAATGAAAACGTTCATTTTATTATACCAGAATTATAGTTGAATCTAGTATTGAAATTTGTTTGATAATATGTATACGAGTAAATCATTGTTGATTTAAGTTCCAGTACATTCGCCTAGATAAATATCGAATAAAACGGAAGCAATTCCTATTAAGCAAACGATGGAATCCGTGGCATACACCAACCAAAGAACTGGATATCATACATTAAATACACGCTACAATTTCTTGTAATACGCGACCTATGAATAAATATTCACGCGAGCAAAGCATTAATCTTCATCTATATTTGTTGGTTTTGTCGGGTTTCCCCCCGGCAAACGGCTTGGAAATCACATATATTTGATTAAAACTCGAGCAGCTTGAAACGATATACACTTTCACGCAGTATCGCTAATAATTACAGATCGTCATTAAGACGTCGGCGTCGCACCATATATTTCCGTGCGTGTCATAAGGGAGGTTTTACTTTATATTAGATATTCATGTCGTCCGACAAAACGCGTTTTAATTGAGGCCATTAACATAAAAAATGAGGCACCAATAATTACTTATTCAAGCGTGCGGTAAACATTTTCCACTCGCATCATATATATTGATTCACAGATTTAAACGGTTTACGCGGCGCAAACAGTTTAAGCGAAACGACGGCGACGATAACACCGCCGCGCCGCCGCTATTTATTTTCTGTGGCTGGCTGGAGGGCGAGAGGGAGGGTTTGGAATACCACACAACATTTGAAAAGTGGGTATTTTCGAACAGTTCGATTTATTCGCAAGCCTTGCTACAAAGAAAGCGCACGGAATCAACACAATGAGTGCGGGGGGGTTTAATGGTTCGTTGCAGTCGTCGTCGTCGGTGCGCTCGATAAAAACAATAACGTTTTTGATGATATATCGCCGGGCGCTGCCTTTTAATCGGTTCCCGCGCGCCATGCCAGAAGGGGTTTAGCCGCCGCGAAAGGATAACGTTGTGTTGTTTAGCCCCATCGCAAACGTGAAAGGATAAAGCATTGTCGGTCAGCGGCCCGCGTGCTATCAGATTTTAATTTTCGTCCGCGCCGAAGATAAAATGCTCTTGTCGTGCGTGCCTTTTCAATTACGGGCGTGTTTTATGAGGCAGACGTTTACATGCGCAGGTCGCACACCCCCGCCAGCGATGAAACGAAAACATTGCATTGTTGCGCTGGTGCGAGGAAAGAATTAAAAACAAAACAAAAACGAAAACGAATACTGAAAGCAGTACCTAGTAGCATATTGCGTGTGGTTGATGTTTGGATGTGTTGTCTTTGCTTTGCGTGGAGCGCTAGAAACTTGTCGCCAGTGGTTGACCGGCAAGGCACGTGTAATATGTTGTGACGTTTATAGGTGTGCGCGTGAGGGGAGAGAAGAAAAACGAACAGGATGGGAATGAGTCGGACATTAGGAAAGTGGGAAACTATCCCGATGCTGCCCATCTCCTCTGGACGCCTGCCGTTTGTTGTGTGTCGGGCGTGGAACAAAGGACAATATGTTAGTTGTCCGTGCGGAAAAAGGGAAACATTTATATACCGAGTGCATAAACAAAATCCGAAAATAAATACAATTTTCACAAGTGAATCTTTTGATGGTATCTTGAGGGTAAACAACACGTCAATAATTTTACCCCTCCAGGTTTATTGCGTCCGGTCGGCGACGTGGCAAAACGGAAACGAACGACGTGGCTTATCACTCAATCGGTCCTCAAACCTGTTTCAATTCAACCTCTTATTTACCCAAGGATATGAAATTCCTTACATTGTACTGCTTCGCTTCCAATTAATGTTTATAGCGAAGTAATTATTGGCGTTTAATCAAGAGCATAAGTCTTTCATCAATGATGATATAATCACCGAGGGCAAGGCAAGTGACATGTGTCACATTCGCATAATTTGTGTGGCGCGGTGCATTTCCGGTGCCGCGCTGCGAGGATGCGATCTCGCGATAGGAGCGAATGAATGATCGATGCGCATCGCAGCGTGAGAGTTATTTACCCATGCCCACTATTTACTCATGCAAACATACACTCGATGCACATGATGGAAGCGCGCCAGGCTGGCAATGTCTGGAGTGCGGGGGAAATAATACCTAATTATTATTTACAGCCCGCCGGGGCGGATATGGATCGATCCGTTCCGGCTCCGTTGCGCTGCGCAAAGCACTCACCCTTCGCCCTCCTATCGCCCTGCAGGCACGCACGGTCAACATATTTTTCATTTCCCGTTACTATCAGTCGGATATCAAATCCAATATGAATACTACGCAAATATTAATATTACTATTGAAAGAAAAGAAAAGAGGTTGATGAGAATTGCGCTTGGTTCGAAAAGCCGCAGGACTAATGACCTAAGTTGAGAGCCAAGCTATCTATCGTGTCGTGGTCGATGTCAGCATTAACTCAAGACATTTCCAGTAGCCTTCTCCACGTGCCGTTGACCTAGGTTGCGTTCTAATCCCTAATCCCTGATGGCGTGCACTCTATTCAACCAGGAGCAAATAAGTCCTGGCTCGTTAAGTCCTGTCCAAATCTCAGTTATGAAAATTACTACTTAATGAATTTGTGTCTGCGTTTGGTGGAGCGCAGTGCTCGTAATTTCACGCGAATATTTATAATCAAATTGAAAACAAGCGACGATAATGAGTTGAGGGAGGATTGTATCGGATGCATATTCAGCAGGTTCGGTACACACTTCGGAGACGATTAAATAAAGTCGTTAACATTGAAGAAGCAATGTGCCCTACAGGCGAAACTTTTCAGCGCTGTGACGCGCCAGGCGCTGGTAAACTTTCCAGCAATATTTCGCGCAAACATCGGAATATGCAAGTTAATTTAATTCCACTGCCTTGAATCTCTATGCCTCCAAGGAGAAAAACGAATCCGATTATTTCCTATTTCCCACCGCATTCACAAATAAAACTGTTAATGAAAATATTTAATCCTTTATTATAGGGCCTTTTTAAATCACTAATAAAAAGGCGACCTAAATAACACACATAAAATTATGGCTAAAACTTTAATTTGCCCCGGCGAAGCATGTAATTTGAAAAGGTAGGAATTTAATTCGTCCTTTGTTGCTTGGCCGTGTCTTTCTTTATGCGATTCGATGTGTTTTATGTACTTTGATACTTTTCCCGTTGGTAATAGTACGCCGTGTACATAATTACATCGCCGGCGCGAATGAATGCGGCAAAGTTAAAAAGTACGAAGCGGGGACAAACATCAAAGTTGTAATTAAAGTAGCGAGTAGCCAGCATGCAGTTAGAAATGTTACATACAATTAATGTAGAGTAAAATGCCCGACACCAGCACGAAGACGATGATCAAGAGGACGAGGATGAGGAGGAGGATGGTGGGACGGCACCAGGCCATCCAGCAAGAGTCCTCTGGCGCTGCTGAAGCGGCGCTCGTTGGGGTGGGTGCACACCACGCACCGCACATGCCTCCATCGCCATCATCCCCAGCCGGAGCACAACGTGCCGCATCGGGAACATTGCCGTTGGCGGCATTTCCCGGCCGCACCACCGTCGCATTACCGGCGGCGTTCACCACCACCCCGTGGTAGGCGTTCGCGCGCGGCACAAAGCCATCGTCATCGTCGGCGCCTGCCCCAGCCGCTGCCGCCCCGGCGTCCGCCTCGTGGTAGACGCCGTAGGAGGCGACCATACTCGCCGCCGACTGCACCCCGTTACCGTACCGCATCACGCCCGATGGATGCTGACCGTTGCTGCTGGTGGTCTCGGTCGCCGGCAGGCAGCCGCAACAGGGCACCGCATCGCCGCCGTTTGCGAAATAATAGCAATCACGCGAATGTTGCTGCTGCTGTTTATAATTTGTGTAGCTGTTGATTGTTTGCTGCTTATAATAATAACTTGTTGGTGGCGACTGGTGAAGGTGATGCTGATGATGATGGTCGTTGTAGGCGGGTAGTGTGGGTGCGTTGTGATATGTGGCGCCTGCGCCCGCTATTAGCGCACCACCCGCCGCGCCGTTCTCCGCTGACTTCCCACTGCTGTGCGCGTTGACGACCATCGTGCGCGCGCGAACATTACGAGTTGAATTTTTGGGTGAGTTATTAATTTGGTTAGTTTTGGTTAGTTTGGCACTTTCTTCTTGCGTACCTGTAACAAGAGAAAATGCAACAATTAATTTCTAAGCCATTTGTTTGAGTGAATGGAGTGGTTTTGAGTCAATTGTAACTTTTGTTGCGATAACTTAATTTTACTATACGTGAGCGCATGTTGTAATTGTAATTGCCGAAACTAAGCGTACGTGGTACGTGGTAATAATTTTCAATCTATATGCCGTGTCGTACAATATTTTTTTCAATAAGAATTTTCCGCGCCGCGAAACTTTTCCCTCCCGACCGCACCAGGCGCAAATTTGCAACGTAGATTTCGACGCCAAGATATTGCGTATTTGCGCTTATATTATAAACTTTCGAATGCCCGCCAAAGTTTTATTTTGCGGCCGCAGCGCCACAGCACCGGCGCGGTTTGTTTTATTTGAGTTTCGCATCAGGGCGGGTCGACATTAGAAAATGTGTATGCATGTGTTTCCTAAATATAACATAAACACCAGCAAAGTGGAATGAAAACAAAAGTATTTCCTATTTTCCGGGGGAAAGCAATAATGTTTCACATAACTTTTCATAAATTTACTACAATTGTTTAGGATTTGAAAATTTGGTGTGATTTCGTTGTTTCTTCATTGTGGATAAATAGAGATAGAGATGCTGATGTGACGAATTTTATAGGTAATTTGTTGATTTCGGCAATAAATTTAAAATTCGACGCTGTTTTATCTCGACCGCACGCGGCGGACGTTTTATATCGCACGTGTTTTACTACTGCTCGCGTTTTACGATTATACGATGCGGCACATCGCGTCATCGTGTTCCCTCTTCGCCGTCGTCTTCATCATCCTGCAAATATGATGACGTTGAGTACTTTCCGGACGGTATAAAGATATCGAGTGCACCGCTAAATTACCGAAATTGTTTGCGTTTCAATTTTGCCCGCGCTTCGTGCACGTAAAATAATTGGTTTGAGCATTATTTTTATTACACCCGAGCACAGGAGACGGCGAAGGCGCCGGCGCACAATAAGAAGAAAAATGTCAAGATAAATGGTCCGTAGGCAAACAGCAAGATTGATGGAACAAAGTACCATTTCCATTGGATAGTGTGGCCCGACAGGAATTCGGGACGCCATGCATCCGATGACTGCCCTGCGGCTACCAACGGAATTCAATACTTATCATCCCCCCAACAGCAGCAGCCATAGTCTCATCATTGATTGTGTGCTACCCTCCCACACGATGTCCGTCGTGTTTGCCGCGCAATGAATGAAACGTGTGCCATACGCATTATTCTGATGGATGCTGAAAGGTACGCGCACAATTGAACCTTGCGGAATAATGGCCACTAGAATTAGGATTAGCTAGCCAAAAAAGAAAGCTACTAAAAAATATTAAATTAAATTATCCTTTTTGGAAGTTGTGTATGGAATTTGGAATATCCTTTGTCAAGGTTTGTCACCTTGCGACGCGTTGAGTGGATGAAAATTAAATTCCGTTCATGGGAAAGGTAAAGTTAATTCGAAACGTCCAAGCGCTCGACCCCTATGTCAACCGAAATATTATTTGTCTCGCAGCATCGCAGGCGCATTTATAAAACGTCGCCAAACGTGAAATGAATTTCTTGTCATATTCGACGCCACAGGATATCCGAGACTGTCACTCGTTTTGTTTCATTTTTATCGCAAACCCATATTTCAGCCGACAGCGACAAAAAAACCCGCTACGTCCGCGTTCGTGCTTGATAGATGTTGCGCCTCATTAGAGCGCTCATTAAGTCGCAACGAACGGATAACGTTATCTCTTGGGCGGAGGGGAGGGCCCAGGGATTTTTGCATGTCAAAGTGCAGTAAACACGCGTAAAACACGCAATGTCAGACAGCGAGAGAAAAGGGGGAAACTTCTCGCTGCTATTGTTCGACCGCGGACTTGGCACGAGAGTTTATTAGTAAATTGAATGATTTTCGTAATGAATTGTTCCCGGCGCACTGTTTCGAACAAAACCCCAAATTAAAATGTAATAACGTCCAAAAACTTTGAGCGCACTATTATTAATCCAAAAATTTATGAGTCAATTAGTTGAAAGTATTATACTCCAGCATGTAATTTATTAATGTCCAAGGTAAGGTAATCGAAATAGATTACGCGCGTTGAAGAAAATCTATCATGGCAAACAACAAAAAAACGTTATGCAACACAGAATGGAAGGTTGTTATGCTCGATTGCAATTTCCCGCGCTCAGGTAGTGGTGAAATATAAAACGCTATCAGTTATGCGTCGACGTTTTATTTCGATACCCATCCGCGTGCATTCGGTGCGCATATGGTGGAAAAGCCCGGCGCCTCCGCCACACGTACGTACGCCGCGCGTCCAATTTGTTTCGACGTGAAATTCCACACGGTCCAAAGCTGCTGCTGCGAGGCCCAACTTCCCGACAGGTCGAATGAATGAATGTGCAACGAACGAACGAACCAACGAACGTGCCTTCGGCATTTCAAGCACGCGCCCGCGTTTTTTGTCCTGTCTCTTTATTCATATACGTCGCGCGTTGCCGGAGGCGCTGCCGCCACTACAACTCTTCCGCCCGACGTTATGAACACGTAGAATGTGCGCCATAAATCCGGTGAGTGAGCGCGTTAAAACGAAACGGACATCAGACCTGAGCATCAACGCGTTCGTTCGCCTCGCGATGGAGTGGCTGAAAGCGAGGGAGTATAAATTGAGCGGTTAGTGTTGATGGCTGCGTATAAATCTAAACAAATATGTTTTGCCGCAATCTGTACCTTTTCGAAAATAGATTATAACCATAATAATATTATTTAATTGATCTGAAAACTGTGTAAAGCTGTATAGATTGCGTTTCGGACGGGACCGGATGCAAAAGCGAAACGACACTCGTTTATTTCATGGCCGAATGCAGCCAGGTTTTGATGGCATTGCCTCGCGGCGAATGCCAATTCGTGCGTGAAAATAACCCGCCGATAGCGTGATTTAAATTTATAAACGGCGACGGGAACAATGCTGCAAATTAGGGTCGTCGTTGAACGCGTGTGGCGGCGCCGGGCAATTAATGTCGCCCACAATATTGCCCGATTCATTTTATAGTTTCCAACCAACATTTGTACAATGTACATTGGCTTTGTAGGATAAAAATATAGAAGATAAATCCAAAAGTTATGACATGCGACGTTGCGCAAATAGGACAACCGCCGAAGAAATCCATCTCGGCGACATTCGCAACAAATGCATGCATTACCTTACCGTTCATTCAAATTTTCCCGGCCCAAAGAAAGCACGGTTGGATGGAACGAAGCAGGGTCCGAAATAAATTATGAAATATTCCGCATGCCAGGGCGCGCCTAATATCGGCCGATCGGTCAGCAGCGGAACGCGAGCGCGCCCTCGTTGTTATTATGTTGATGTGCATCCGGGTGTGTCGTTATTTATTCGCCTCTTTTTTCGTGTTTTGTCACAAGCAGCTCGCTATTATGTCGCTATGTTCAAGACGAAAATTACGCCCCGAGAAGCCGAGCGTGATATTAATAATGACATGAAATTACCCACATTTTTGTTGCGGTAAACCAATGACTGACATTATAATACATATCATACATTACGTTAGTGGCAATATTTGGAGACTATTTGATTTTGGAAAATGCAATGTTGTAGTTTTTGGTTAAAAGAATTTTTCGCTGCGCGAAATTAAATAACTTTCCGGGGCGCAAAGTTACACTGGCAAAGTATAAAGCAATCATTTCCGACATTTATGCAAATGCGAACGACGAACGACCGAACCACCGAACGACCGCAGATTGTTGCTCGCCAAATTGTAAATTTCACCAATGGCGAATTCTTATGAGCGCCTTGCCGCCGCGTCGGATTTAATTGGATTTAATTGCATATAAGCATCGCGAATGTGCGCACTTAATGTTTCGGATAATTAAATCAAGGAAGTGTAGCGGACGACAACGACGACGACGATGACGACGACGCGACGCTTGCTTGCTGTTGCCGCAGGATAATGACAACCACGCCACGACGACGCGCTTGCATTATCCTGGGCTGCGTGGCAAATGTTTCGTTTTATATTCTTGTTTCTTCGCGCTTTTGCGAAACTTCAAACCGGGAAATAAATAGAAATTTTAATGAAATGTAAGAGAACGATGGTGGCACATTGGCGCATGTTTTGGTTTTATATTTGAATAAAGTTATAAGTTGGGCGAGTCGAGAATAAATGGCGATGGACACGAACATTACGATATAGATCATTGGGGCGCATTAAAATGGTGCTTGCTCTTCTTTCGCGATAAGGCGAAAATTAATTATAACACCTTCCGGCCGGTGGAATTTCTTTTGGGCCGACAAAACTTGGCGTGCTTGCTGTGCGTGTAAATTATTTCGCAGCGTTTAATCAACATCTAAATGTTAAATTCTACACCAAATAAAACAGCACTTGATATTTATTACACGATTATTCGAATTATAGCAAGAAAAAAGAATTATTTGCCAGTATCACGATGGATATAAACGTCAATACTACAGTTTTAATTGCGAGAAAGCCGTGCGTCATTATACGAACTGCACTTTTTATGCGGGCAGCGCAAGGGCGGCGACGTAGGGGTTGGCTGGCGTTGGCTGGCTGCCTGGTTACGAATTAGTGCCGCGCTAATTACCCGTCATAAATTATTTATATTTATGGCAAAAATTAACTTTTTCCAGCCGGCTATTGCACTCGCTCGCTATCGTGTGGAAGGGTAGCGCATTCACCCTTTTCAATATCGTGATTTTTTTTTCATAATTCCACCCGCAACATGCTGGCGAGGTTCGTGTGTGCTTGCATTTATCGATTGTTCCTTCATAACATTGCTTTATGTCGAGCGCCGGTGCCGCACAAACGCTACGAAAGCGATAGCATAATTTAAAGTACGAGTAATCGCCCGATGGCGATATAACTTATCCACCGTACCTCAAAAGTCACCCTTGTCGTGTAATATAAGGTGTTTCGCGTTAATTTTGTTTATGTTTAAAGCGTGCAAAGTGCTAAAATGTTAATTAAAATATTTAAATTAAATTCTTTTGTTTGCAGTATGTTTATTATACTTTTAATAAGATGTATGAAAAAAGTTTAGTAATGTATGTCAACAGTCTCTACACGTGATTTTGTTTAATGTTTGGCTCATGCGTTTTTACTTGTTATTTTTTTCATGAGTACGCCAGTAAAATAATACGAGGAGTAATGAACCAAGCAAATCAAAACATCAACAACAATGGTGTTTACCGCAAGCATTTCGTTCCCAAGCTCAAATAATGGTCATAAATTTAAATATTGCGCCCGCCTTCTTTCTCAATGATTCATACAAATGTAGGTGTACTTTTATAATTCATCAAGTACGTAAGTGTATTAACATTTTCAGATGCAAATCAGTAATCATAAAGTATGGTATAGTGTAATTCGGTTTGAGGGAGATTAACTACACGAATTGTGACGTTTTAATTACGGGCAAGTAGCAGCGCAAAACAATGCGGAATCAGAGAAATATTTATGTGCAATGCGAAACGCGTTCTGCAGATGACATCAGTCAAAACAAATTGCGTCATGCGCACGATGCGTAGCGAAAGTTAAAACGTTTGCGCGCGCCGGCAAATCGCATTTGCCGATGTCGACGCGAATGGAATACGGAAAATTTCCGCCGAGCAGCGCATGTCACAAAGAAAAACGCAACGTTCGAAAATGAGTTAGTACGTCTGTGGCGCTCACAGAAAAAAATCATAAATAATGAATAATGGGCTCGCGTTTACCGCAAATGCAAATGCTGCAAGTGATGGTCGACGGTTGCATTCCATACGAAAATCCTTCTTTCTTAATCTTTTGCGAGATGCGCGCGACAGCGTCTTTCTTGGCCATTACGAATGCAAGCGCACGGGCGCATGTGTTTCGTGTCGCCAACATAGACTAATGTGATATCATCGAGCCAAACCCAACTTTGCCGATGGCATATATGCGGTGCTGTGCAGTGCGCTTTTTCGGCATATGCAGTTACGGTCGACGACGAAAGTTGCATCCATCCCATTGCAGGCATTCGCCCGGCGCCTCCACCGCGCACAAAAGAAGTAGTCGAATATGTCATGTGCACGTGCGTGGCGGTGCTGCCGCTGATGTTTGTTCGTTGGTAGGAGATCGCTGTCATAACTCGCGCGCACAGCCTCCAAGAAACTTTTTGCCATTGCATGTTTTAATGAGTTTCGCTATTATACTCCATCCCTTTCAGTTCAGTTCAGACTACGATGTAGGTTTGCGTTAAAGGATTCAATATCGGTAGTTTTTGAAATGTCACAAGGATAACTAGGGGATTTTCTTATTTTCGATCTATTTGATGTTTCCAGGAAGAACGTCGCCGTTGCCAGCAAGGAGCGCGTCATGCTCGCACGAACATCGAATCCCCGCGGACGATTGCGCAAACGAGCATACAAGGAGCGGGCGCGCGCGCGCCCATCGGAGCGTGTCGCGTACAACGGTCACGCATAATTAAACAAGGGTGAAACATAAGGGAAGTACGCAACGCCGCACACAACCGCCATGGCGTTATCGCCCGCCTACCAGGCCACCACCGCCAGGCAACAATCAACCCTTTCGGCATGGCGGCATGCGTAAATATGCGCAGTCCGAATGTAATCGCAATATGAAATGTACTTGATTTGGAAAACATTTCGTGATCGCCAAGTATTTACAGCGCTTATCTTAGTGAGGGGTGCGTAAATAATTTCACAATGCGCGGCGGAATTCCAGCTTATTAAATATTGTATGAAATTCGCGCGAGGGAATAAATTTTATTTCTGCTTTTTGATGTTTATTATCCTAGCGTCGCGCGTCTTTGGGCGTGTGTATTAAGAGACTTGTCGTCGTTGATGTTGTACATTCATAGTCGCACATCTATCTCGCCGCGCGCTGTTTTCAACATCATCGAATGGCGCGACGGGCGCGGTACGGGGCGACATCCACTTTATCTTCACACTATTTTACACACACTTTTCATTATTTACTCGCTCTTCATTGCCCTCCCTTGTGCCCGGCCGACGCGGCACCACCACTTTAATCCTAATCCGGGCTGTCGGCGGCGGCGCTCCGGCTATTAAAGCACTCCTCGCGCATTGCACATAATCATTTTTCATTTCCGCCGCCATGAGCGCCACGCGCCGCGCTCTTTTACTTCTCACACGCGCCGTGAATTTAATGTGTATCGCCAAACTTCCTTCTCACTCAATAAACAACGCTTTTATATATGACTTGTACCCCCGCCAACCGATGAAAAGTGCGATTGTTTGTTAAATTTATCCCAAATTATCAATTACTCGTTTAGCCTGTCAACTCCAGTACAATTATTTCTTTTACACAACAGAATAAATTACATTTACAACAAGTAATATTCATAAGTGGAGAAAAATAAAGGCGCCGGTTATAATTTATATGTTTACGCACGATTGATTCCGTTCCGTGTGATTGATTGTTCGGTAATACGCGATAAATGTTTCGTACGTTTCGAGTTGACACCCGATATGAATGTCTATGATTAAAAGCGTAGGCTTGATGGGTGATTACAATCCTAAAGTAAAGGCTTGCCTCGCGCCGCGATCACATCCATCTCGCAAAAGGCCACAAAGCGAATAAATAATGCGCCTTATGAATAATTTGTTGCATATTTACGCCGTGTTGAGTAATGAGCGCAGCCGGCGTATTATTGTCTAATAATGAACGAGCATAAATTGTATACACGCGCACTTAAGCCGGCTGCATAAATTGATTTCAGTGCTAATTAGAAATTGCTGCATTTTTCATCAGGTCCAGACGATTCCAATTAACCGATAACATAATAAATACTCGGTTTGTTACGGTTGATAGCAGTTACATGATTAATGCTACAACCAATGCAAAATAGTTGCATAATTGATTAAAATTCCAAATAAATATTTTATTCGATGTTTCAGCGAGTTTAAAACAAATCAATTTTAATTATTAACAAAGGCCAATCGTTGAAAAAGCTAATAAAATCGATAACAAAACCATTGTACTAAGCAAAACTAACATTCGTTTGGCGCTAATCACCTTCGTGGCGATTTTACATTATTACACGTTACCCATACGTTTTGTTACGCATGTAGCAGAAAATTTAGCGTAAAACAACATTCGTAGCAATTGCAGCGAATCCGTATCGCACAAATTTGCATATAGACGTGTACACTCGCGTCGTTTCGGTGGCAATATCACTTGCAAAATGCCCCCATTCACTAAAACTAACTGCGCCATGCGCATCGCGGCGAATGTTATACGAAATGCATTTGTATAGATCGTTGTACGCCGATAGCGGCGCGCCGCGTTTATTTCCGAATAAACGCCGGCACATAATTAAATGATAAAGCCTTGTTTATTGCAATGCGATTTGTATAATTTATTTTTCGCGGCCTTCGTCTATTTATCGTGCATCGTTTAATAATGTCCACGCAGGCGCGCGACACAAATTACGATGCGGCATATATTGCAATATTGTTTGCAATGTGATGGACGGGCGGGAAAAGGGGCGTAATGCAATTTAGGTTTTGACATTTGATGGCCGCGGTCACGAGTTGATAATGATCGCAAAGTGCTGGTCGAAAGAGATATCGATGCATTTATCATACCGATAATGATATGGAAATGCGCGGAGCGGTTTTGGCGAAAATACGCGATATTAGTGCCGCAATGCATTTGGGATCGCCCAAATTGCTATTAGCGTACAATTAAATTTTCTCTCGGCCGGCGCGACGGCGGCATGCAATGCGCAAATTAACAATTTCAGTTTGCTATCGTAATTGATTAAATTGCTAAATATAGAACTTTATTTTCGTGAACAAAATTCGATACGACGATCGTTTCGCATTTCGCTAATGACCACTAAGATGATTACGTAGCGGAAAGTATGAGAACAAAAACGGGTGTAGTGGGGAAGCGCAACAGTCTCAGTGAAAGCGCGTTGAAATGCACGTAAAGTGTTTTGTGTGTGCACACGCAGCGCACCCGTAATGAAAATGAGAATGTGTTCGCTCGTGTTGAGATGATGTTTGACGTTTTGAAAAATTACTTTGCGTCGCAGGAATACAAGTATGTACCGACTTTGTCGCAGGAATCTAGGACATGAGCAATATTTGCGGTTTATACATGTTAGCGTTGCGACCCGATGGTTATCCTTGATATTCCTGGCTTGCTCTGTACAAAAGGACATATCGGTGGTTAAAATGAAAGGAACATGTCGCTTTTAAATCGGCTTGCTTACTAGCCTTTTTCATAGCAATATCTAGAGATTACTAACCGAATTGCGGTAAAATCCTTCGGTAAAAAATATTAAAATTGAAGCGCAATTCATTCCAAACCGATATTAGTGGGCAATTATCCTTTGAACATGTCACATAAATACTCAATTCAATACATTGACTAGACATATAATACATTTCCAAGAAATACTTTTATTACACTATTCCAGCGAGCAAGTAATACAAACAGGACATTTACTAATGTTCTAAAGTTAACAAGAACATTAATCGAAATACGACAGCCTGCGGGAATTACTTAATATGTACATACATCCAATATAATTCGCGTCAAACACACAACTAGACAGCCGATCGAGCCAATCAAGCAATCAAATGCAACATCTATCTCAGTCGGTGCGCGTGTAATATCGAGCGAAACGTATCGGGCCTAATCTAGCGCCGATCTGCTGTCGCTCATCCCCTTAAGCCAGCGTGTGTTTCCAGCACACTCACCCCTCGTCCTGCGTGCTGGTGCTCATGAGCTCATTAGTGATTGACTCGAATTGGCTTTTGATGGCTTCTTAGATCAGCTTGCCCTATGCACGTTTATGTTGAGCCTTGCTTGCCACAACGCAAACGTCGATGCGTGTATACTTGTGTATAGATGGACCTCCATTGATTTACGCCCAATGGTTTGATGGCGTCGCGTGTGTACCGACATTTCAGAAAACATTCCTCGCTCGTTTCGTTCGCAATGATGGTTTAATTAGCGCTTGCGATAACATTGACGTACGCATTGCGATTTCGGCCAATCATGCTATTGCGATAGTGCGTGGGCGGATCATGTGCTGCGTGTAAGTATTTGAATTGCGTCCTTAAATCAACAATTGGAAGGAAATGAATAAGTTTGATAAAACTATATTTTTAAAAGCATAACAAAAATTATGATCATGTCTTGCTTGTTGCCCATCTTATGTATGGCACGCCTGAAATTTACGATGCGGCAATAAAAGTTTTTAAGGAATTTGATATTTTTATAGCCCGCTCACACAGGGGGGTTGCGCCTGCGGTTATGAATTTCCCAACAAGTTTTATTAGTTGTTTATGGCGCTTGCGAAAGAAAAAAAAATAACGGCGGAAAATTTCATTTGCATTCCATTCGGTTAGGTATAATATTTATTTTATAGTTTAGGAATTTTTTTAGAATCAAAATTCCACCGTAATTTTCCCCGCATGATTCCAGTTGACACGCGTGGTGCAAAAGTAAATACGGGATAGATTTAGAGGGGTGAAATTCACGGAAGCAAACTAGACCTGAATCTAGATACCATTAGGTTGAACAACGAACAGAAATACAGAGAAGGCTTAAACGTAATTAACAATAAAGCAATAAAAATGAAATTAATTACTGCTCAAGATATACTAACAATAAGTAATTATAATTTTTGAATATTTTTAGTCGTTGGATAAAAATTACGATTACAATTTGAGTGAAATGTGCGGTTCTGGCTCTCGCTTAAAATTATTAGTACCCCACTCAGGACTAATTCCAAAAGGGTCCTAATAAAACACCCCTTTTAAACCCTTCACTTAAAACTAACACGCAACGCGCGCGTACTCGTATACCCATTGAACCTCTGTCACTCTTTCATCCAACAGTTTGCCAGCAAAAACAATCAATTATCGCGCTTTCTAATTAAAAACTAAATTTTGCACAAATCAATATTCGCGTACTTATTAAATGTACGTGTTTAACGAACCATCAAGTATTAGAAGTAATTAAGTAGCAGAATGTAGGGAGAAATATTCAAATTTCGTTAAATGACTACATATTATGAAATTTGGGGCATCACCCAAAACATTCAAACGAGATCAGTCTGTGCAAAGTTAATTAAGATCAGCCGGGGCGCCATCGCCATCACGATCGTAAGGCGGGCGCCGGGCGCCGCACGAACGAGCAATCATCGTATCACATTATCCAGCCGCGGCC
>JARJDR010013504.1:0-36714 GCA_030264135.1 Myllaena sp. GC000078 | reverse complement strand
CTGCTGCTGCTGCTGCTGCTGCTGACCCCATTTCAGCACTGCGCAGCTCACCGGACACGCAAACTCGTTGCACACGAGACTCACGACGACGTTCTCCACCGACAGCTTGTTGCCGTCGGTGAGGTGCACACGCCGTGCGCCCCCGTACTTGGCGCACACCAGCCCCGCGAGGCAGGACATCCCACCGCCCAACTCCAGCACCGACTTGCCGTCCACCAGCCGCAGATTGGCGCCCAGGTAGTACGTGAGCGTCTCCTCCGACGGCCAGATGCACACGTTGCCCGTGTTGTTGAAGCCCATCAGGTCCTCGGCGGAGAACGTGCGCATGCGATGGCCGACGAGCACGTGGTACTCGCCGCCACCTCCGCCGCCGTCTTCGACGCGCATCATGTACTTGTACCACGTGCGCCGCTTCGCCGCCGCCAGCAGTGCGACGTCGTCGGTGCGCACGTCCACGTGCTCCACCAGATGCGTGGTGAGCAGCATGAAGGACGAGATGCGACGCACCGAGCACTCGTCGGTGGGGCTAGACGGTTCGCTGCCCGTTGGGCTCTAAACATTTAGTGGTTCGCAACAACAACAACAACCAACAACAATGACAAAGTGCTGTTTTGCTCCACGAACCTTGAGTGCTTTGGCTAGAATTGCCCATCGCCGTCTCGCCACCTTCCGCTTTACATTATTGTTGCCGAGCGTTATCACCTGTTCGATATCTAAGCCGCCGTTTGTATAAATATCGTCTATTTTCCTACTTGGACGTTCCATAGAATCATACTTCGTTTCTTTGGCTGGAATTAGGGGAACAACGGGTCACGCTTCTTGTTAGATTACATAGAAATCTTTCATGCTGTTGCGCAAATGCTTACAAAACAAAAACATCAAACAAGCAGCGAAAGAAATAAATATTCCAGCAAGGGCGATGTCGATTGTAGGCGTGAGAAAGGAGCAAAAAGGAAACTTTAAGGACATTGAATATTAAACGTTGACAATGAGTTTCGTTCGTTTACAAATATAAAATACGAGAACGCCAAGCAAATATTAAATAATTAAAAGTAAAAGTAAAAAAGTATAATGTAAAATTCGACGGAGTTATAAGAACTTCAGAATGATGTATAACTCAACACGAGAAGCAATAAGGAAAAAAATATACGTGCCTTTTGGGTGAAAAGTAATCAGCCAAGCCACCACCGGGCGAGAGAAGATGTCCGAGCGTTTAGTGTATAATCGTGTATGTTTTTTGTTCGCGCGAGGGCGACCATGGGCGAATCGCGCGCACTCACCAACTGTCGCGAGCGCGCGAGTGCGCACGTTATTTGAATTCGCGAAACGATTTCGGCGTCGCGTCGCGGGCCAAAAAGGCGAATTTCAAACTGTAGGACGACAAACGCGCACGGCCAAATCACGTCGGCTCTCCCGCCAAATCGGTATATTTACAACGCGGTAAAATATACTATTTGTATGTGATATTATATTCGCGATATAATTTTATATTACTGATTCGGCCGCACCGCCCCGGTCGGTGGTGCGTCCCCCGCCCGCCCGTGTTGAATATCCAACTCTTTCTCTATTAATAAACACTAATGAAATTCGGTTGTGCGCGGCATGCATGCGTAACATATGAATGCGAAATGCGAGCGAGTCGAATCGCACGCGCGCGCGCACCACACAACCAGCCAGCGATGAGGAGCCAATGATACAAAAACGAAACCGAACCAAACAGCAAAACAGGAAACACGAAAATAAAATTTTCGCCGGGCTTTTTTCGATTCGGCCTGCTTGCTTGCAGTAGCAGCAGCAGCAACAGAGCAACGGTTTTGATGTCCTGTGATTTTTTTTACCAGCGCCGTTCGGAAAAATGATTGTAAACGAAGCGGAAATCAACCAGAATTAAAATAATTGTCGATCAAATGCCATGCACTCGTCATAGTTTGAAAATGGGCAACTTACATAAATTTGATTTTGAAAAATGACTCAAAACATGTCAACATTAATCTCTGGCTAACATATTCCGACCTACATTTTGACGCAATGGAAGAAATAAATATCGCAAAACGTTTAAGTATATTACTGTATGAAACTAAAAAAGTACCTATTTGAATTCGAAAAGTTTGTGCCAACTAACTTATTATTAACGATGTCATAAATATTCATCGATATCGATTAAAATGGCCTATATAATCCAATCCAATTACATAAAACTGATTGCAAGGAACCAAGGAGCAACTTGACCATTGTAAAATTCTGCTAACGGAAATTTGTTTAACATAGCAAAACAAATCATAAACTTCAGCATCCCATATGTTATACAATCGGAATGTATGCGGAGCTTTATTGCAAGCAATCAAATCTTTTTGTTTCCGAAAAACACTATTATCCTTGAAGATATGTATAGCGCAATAATATGTAGTAAAATTTTAGTATGTTTATGCAAAATGTATCCATTGGATATGATATGGTGCATTTAAAATGCATGTGTTAACGAGCGTATTTCAATGTAAAACTTGACAGTTAAGATCAAAGCAAACTCTTTCGCCGTTGAATGAGTGCACTGTTCTAAATCATCTAAATCATCTAAAATTCGACAATTGCATAGAATTCACACTCGTGTTTTCCTAATAAAATAGTTTTGTTCTTGCGCATGTGCGCACATAACATATTGCAATACCTTTGATTTCAATTAACACAACGGTGATCCCTCATAACTGGATTGTGACATACCCAATTTTAATTCCTTGCAGCGCGTGTGTTTCTTCTAATACAGCGCACACACAACATCGCATGAATAATGCATATATACAGATTGATACGTAATTGGCCGGCTAACAACCGTAAATCGTACGGTTTAATCGTAAACAAAGCGACCGATCGAGCGCGCGTCGAAATCAATCGAACGGTGGCGGCCGCGGCGGCGTCGTCGTCGCTCGTATAAATATTTAAACGATTCGCGTGCGGCGCGCGACCACTTGATACAATAACGATTCAATCAAATGGACACATGTGTGTAAATGCGTGCCGATTTACGCACAACGCGTCATCTTCGTTAGCACAGCCAATAATAAGAATCCTGGAGAAAAAAAACCGCGTTAAAAGCGCTTACCTAGTTTCAAACTATTTAAAAATCAGCTTCGTAGTAGTGAGGTGAATCTGTCTCGTCATAGATTATCTTCCCATGACGTTAACAAGCCAACATATAAACACAACATGACAGCGTGCATACAAATATTATCGTTATCTTCTCGATGTAGTGATTGGTAATTCATTTAAAGAGTCTAGACGGAACGTTTGAGCCAAATTCTGGAAATTACTTTCAAATTTCTCAAAACTACTCTGATTTTAAATGTAGTATTATTTTAACAAATATTATTAAACCGCGTAATTTGGAGAGTATCACCGAATGCAAAGCACTGAATCAATATTATTTATTTATTGGCTACCGTTCATATTTTATTTACGCAAACAACATTAGGTATTAATGTCTAAGCGTGTGAGTGACCAAAAATAAACTTATCGTTCTATACGAAGGGAACGAAGTAATGTTATCGTTTTCACACTTAGCAAAGTTTGCACCTGATAACATACATCAATAATTGCAATAAGAAGCACACCACCCGCTGCTGCCCCTAATGAGACTCGCGTGCTCTTTCAAGCAAACACTTGTAAAGTATCGATTTCATTTGCTAGCCACGCCGGTTATTTATATCCGCAACCTGATAAACCCTTTCTTTTCGCAAACGCAATCTATATCAAATCCGTGTGGTCAGTGTTGAAATGTGCGACACAACAATCAACAACGAAAAATAACCAAATTGATGGGTGTTGCAGAAATATCAAACTAGCCGGTTGATTGTCATTACAATAAATAAGCCATATACGAGCAAACAATGTGATAACATAAACATTTGCTATAATACAACTATCAGGAGGGCTAAAATGTGAAGTCATAGATTGTAATTGGCAGCTATCACTTACATTGCGAATGTTTTCTGGATTCTCGTTACTTATGTAAACTTGGTACAAATCACAGCGCGGGAGAGGGTTAAAAATGCTAGCCTAGCGCGTGCATTGCCGCCCAGCCGATAAACCACCGCGAATCGATGCCCTGGACGTATGAATGGTTGGCTTCACTTTGTGTAAACCGATTTTAAACAACCACTCGAAATGCGGAAGCACACCACGCCGCGGATGCCGCCCGCGACAACGCACACCGCCCCCGCAAACCAGCAACCGCGCTCAGCTGTTCACCGCGGCCCGGTATTTGACAGATTATCAATTAACGTGCCCCCCTTGTAGCCTCACATAATGAAGGGAGACGTTTGTCTGGCGCCATCGCGCGTTTGCTAGCTCGCTCCCAGCATGGCGTCTACAAATCGAAATTTTCTGTGTGAATCCTACTTAAGCCAAACGACGACTTGCTGAGTATAGTTTTGGTTTCCGGTGGTGGCGTTGGAGTGTTGGTGAGTGGCAAATTTGAAATCTCAAATCTCAATATGTACTATGCTTGACGTTTCGTGCGCAAATTTGAATTGCGTGCTTTTCGCGAACTCTTTAACGAACCGATGCGTAAATGGCGACTTGTTTTAGTGGTAATATTACTTAACTTACATAAATATTTAGCATAATGCATAGTTTTACGAATATTTGAATGAAATTTGAATAATACGTGATTTGCATGCATGCCAAACAATTGTGCGCGCGTTTCGATTTCATTCAAAGCAAACAATGACGTCGTCCAACGGATGTCACGATTTCGCACGTGAAATATGATAAGTAGCGGTGATTAAAGATAAGTTTAAAATTTACAATATCCGCGTATTTGCGATAAGGCGCAACACGTCCGTCCGACGCCGGCGCCGGCGCAAAAGTCGTCCCGTTTTATCGATTCGCTTTCAATCGCACCACTGTATTAGTGCGATGCACTTCTTGCTACCGGCCAACAGTTGTTCACGTGGCAAACAGTGCGTTTTTGTGAGTGGCGATAATCCCCGATGGCGAGTTCATCGGCAGCCATAAAAAAATGCCATCGCCATCGGGAGCGCTTTTATCTCGTGCTCTAACTGCGAGCGCACGATAACGAGAATCGGCGTGCCATGTAGAAACGTGCCTACGCGCTCGCCTTGCCGCGAATCGCATTGCTTACACGACCACCGGGCGCTCGCATTAATTAGCGCTTCGTTCGATCGTTGGTTCGTTCGTTCGGCGAGCCAAGAACTAGTTCATCGCAAACCGTCATTTCCATCGCGACAGTCGATTGCACCATCATCATGGTGGCGAACACCGACCTGCAGAGCGTCAACATCAATGAGCCGAAGTACGACCAGCGCACTTACTGGGGACGCGCACAGCACTTCTTCGCCGTTACGAATCCGCTCAACATTCTGCTGAGCGCCAAAACTTTGGAGCATGCCAAACGTATCATTACGCAATTTAGGTATGTGTGCAAAATGCGGGCGCGCGCGCGCTTTTTATTATTGCTAATTGCTAAGTTTTTAGGAATAAAGAATTAAAAGATGATATCACCGTGGACGAGTTATGGCGGCAGAAATACATTTACGATTCGGCGTTCCATCCGGACACTGGGGAGAAGATGCACGTCGTTGGCCGCATGTCGGCGCAGGTGCCGATGAACATGATTATCACCGGTGGTATGATGACTTTCTATAAGAGCAATCCGGCGATTATCTTTTGGCAGTGGTTCAATCAGTCGTTCAATGCGTTGGTGAATTATACGAATCGCAGTGGTGATGCGGTAATATCGCCCAAGTGAGTTTACATAATTTCTCTATATTACTCGAGATCTCCGCTAATCATTGCGACAAATATTTCCATGTGATCAACAGTAGGATTTTATTTAACGACATAGTAAAAATAATTTTGCAATTTTATTATTGATGGATGAACTTTGATTTTTCTTCAATGGCGATTGCACTGTTTCATTATTTTAATTAATATTATATACTTGGCAGTAAATACTAAATCATGAACGCCCGTATTATCTAAAAACATAAATTTTACGACGCTGTGGGAAACGGTAACATAAATACAGACAGAGATAGAAATGCAATAAAATTCTGTTTGTTTATACAGTTAACGCGAAATTGTAATTGTATACATATACGCATCGAATTGCATAACTTATATCCAGCTCAATAACTTTTCTTTAAAAAAATTAAGAATCATCTTTAAAATAATAACGTTTGCATAATATTGACAACTTTATTTCATATTTTTAGTAAAATTTTAGCCCAATTTATTATTCCTTTTGAGAGGCCAAGTCGTAAAAACGTAGAATAAATAAATTCCGATCAAGTAAACTTTTGAAATTCTTAGGAATACATTGCCATTAAAACTGAAACATTTCTAACCATTTGACAACAATAGCATTGGAATTATGACTGCTTTAAATCCAAACCCGTTCAACAAAACATGTAATAATTAGAGTCTAATGATTAGACTTTGTATTTTGTCTAAAAACAACTCGCAACTTTCCTTAATGATCACAATCGGGTTTGCTTTAAATTAATTACTTATACTTAACATTTTGAAGTATAATTGCAAACTTTTTAGGACGTTATTAACGTCCTACGTGCTGGCAACGAGCGGCGCCGTCGGCACGGCGATGTCGCTGAACCACGTGGCGAAGCGCATGCCGCCGATCGTGGCGCGCTTCGTGCCGTTTGTCGCCGTGGTGGCGGCGAACGCCATCAACATTCCGTTCATGCGCTCACAGGAGTTGCGAGAGGGCACGCCCATTTTCGATGAGAACGGTAATCGTATGGGGCAGTCGACAGCCGCGGCAAAGAGCGGCATCTGCCAGGTGATCTTCAGCCGGATGTGCATGGCGGCGCCCGGCATGCGTAAGTCTCCCACCCACCACTTTACCCCATTCTTTATTATTGCACCCTTTCAGTAACGACACCCATCATCATGAATCACCTTGAAAAGCGCGGCGTGCTGGCGCGCCGACCATGGCTCAATCTGCCCATCCAACTGGCGTGCGTCGGCTTCTTCCTCACGTTCGCCACACCGCTCGCCTGTGCCTTCTTCAAGCAGAAAGCCGAGATTGGTTTCGGTAGTCTGGAATACTCCCTGCAGAACGAGATTAAAAAGAAGCACGGCGACAAAGTGCCGGCTATTCTATACTTCAACAAAGGGCTGTAAGGCGCACATTTGCAACATTCATATGTAACTAGTACAAACTGAAAAAAAAATCACAATTGGGTAAGTACATTGGGTATATAAATGTGTTCTAGTGATTCGTGCACTTAACAACTTCGAAAGTACAATTAAATTAGTGATGCGTTGATAATAAATACGTATACATACTAGATGTGTCAATAACTGTGTGGCCTCGGCGTTTATGTGTAAAGTGTGCTAATAAACGTAAGACACGTCATGGAAGCCGTGGCAATCGATAGTTTATTGGATTCGTCGTTACAAAAAATTTCGAGCAAAGTTGTTATACGCGATTACATAAATAAAAAGTTGCATGTGTTTCAAATCACAGTCATGCTGGCATCATCGAAGATGTCCGGATGGGTTGCTTTCCATGCGGCGTTTAACACCCTGCTGGGTGTGCGCACCACACCCACCCCATTGTTGAACTCAGGAAGCGCAACAAGATAACCTTCACACCGCCATTAGAAATTACTCAACAATGCGGGCGTTATTGAGGAAAAACACCCACCTGGAAACCATGGTGGCTGCTGTGCACCACGCAGTTGCACCTGCGAGTAATGCTTCGGCATCTCGGTGTGCAAAACGTACTCGATGCCGTCGATGAGGGGATCGTCCTCGCCAAGCAGCGAATCGTCGGCAGTTCTTGATTCGGCCAGCGCGCCGCCCACCAAGTCGATGACCGGCTCCACGTTCTGAATAGCCCACGGTGGTAGTTCTTGTTGAAGCAAACTCGCTCGTCTACGCTTGGTGCGCTTCCCTACAAATTACCAAAAAAAAAACTGCTAAAACGCGGAGGCGGAGAAGTAGCATGTGCAAAATTACCTTTATGCGCCAAATTGCGACTCTGCAACGGCGCATTGCCGACCACCTTGCAGTAGGTGGTGCCATTCATGTTTTTCTCACCCTCCGCCTCGGCGTGCGAAAGAATTTTCAAAATCTCGGAAGTTTGAAGCAGCTCCGCAATCATATCTGGCATTGTCGTTGGTATGACGACATCCTGCAGAGGTGTGGGTGCAACCGACGCCACATCGATGATGGGCTCGTTGTTCTCCGCAAAGAGGAAGTTGTACATGGCTGTTGGCGGCGCGTCCATCGCGAGGCCGCGCTCCTCGGTGTTCATCAGCTGAGCAATCATCTCCGGGTCGGGATCTTCGGTGGCGCCCTGCAGTGGTGCAGTCGCCATGGCTATGCTCTATATGGATAAATAAGTAATCAATTCCATTCTGCAAGCCGTAGGTATGTATCAATGACCTGCTCCAAAAGTGATACTGTTGGTTCGTCCAAATTGAACTTGTCCGCCTTTCTACGCAGGGTATAATTATCAGGACTGGACAACTTCACATCTGGAATTTGGATATTTTGGGCCTGCGCCACGGTCGCACTCTCATCGGCGACCAAACGCGCCACCGTCTCCGCATCGGGTAAGTCAGGGTCGCGAACCAAGTCTTCCGGTGGCTAATCAAAACAAATTCGTTTACCTTCCAAGTCAACCCAACCCGCTTTCTGCCTGCAACTTACGCCCATATACTCGACTGTATCGACGGATTGTTTGACACCCGGCGCAATGGTCACCGAGCTGATCACCTTGACCATTTCGGGCGATGAGGGTGGACGCACATGGCCGGGCGGCGTCGCATGCTGCGAAACCAGGTGAATCCTCTCAGCGCGCCCATCGCCGAGATTCTCCACACTCACCAGCTCATGGCTAACCACGTGCGGCATGCCCGGCATGGCGGAGAAACTGCGAGTGGCAATGACTTGCGCAGTCGCGGGCATGGTGCCCTCATCGGTGGTGATAAGCGGCGGAGAGGTGGATGTACGACGCGCCCCTGTCGCAGTCATGCCGGTTTTCGGCCGTTGCATGGACGTCTCGAGCAGTATCGCCGATACTTCCGCCTCCAGGTCCTCAACGTCGTCCCCATCGAACCAGCTGCTGTCGCTGGCACGCTCGTCCATGTAGTACGAACGCCCCGGTGGTGGTGGTTGCCGGTCGGCTTCAGCACGCGGATCATATTGAAAATAACCCGATTGATAGTCCTGAAACTCGGGGCGCTGCATCAATTGGCGGCGATGGCGCACATCCTCTTCAGGCGGCTTCACATTGATGTTGGAGCACGGCACATTGTAAGGGTTCAGCACCATTCGCTCGCGGAGGTTCACCGGACTGCTGTACGGTCCGGGCGCGCCGGGACGCATCGGCAGGAAATATTGACCAGCTGGCGGGGTGCGGTTGAGATCCTCTTCAATCTCCTCAATCTGCGTCGACGAACGCTTCATAGTCACCTTCGGGCCCGTCCTGGTTGTTGCAGTTTTAACAGTTACTGATCTGGAGGATGCTCTAGAAGGACGACAGGATGAAAACAAGGCGGAACGTCACTTATACAAATGAGTTTAATCGCAGAATTTTACAAATACACTATCAATTGATACTTATTATAGACGACAATCAGCGTACATACTTTGGGGGAGGTGCACCATAACCGCTCGAGCGAACGGGCACCTGCTGCCGTGGTGGTTGCTGCGGCTGCTGCTGTTGGCTAACACGTGCAATGCGGCTCATAGTAGCCCCCGGAGGGGCGCCACGCGGTCCTGGTAGCTGTGAACCCGGTGGGCGAATACCAGTATCCGCGCGCGTCATGGGTGTCGACGTGACCATACGACCACCGCCGACACTGGGAATACGTGTAGGCGCTGCCGTTGCACGCGGTATGGCGCCGCCGACACGTGTTAACCCTGCAATGCGGGACGCTTGAGTGGCTTGACCAGAAGGCGGCGGTTGCCGGGCGGACACCGATGGCGGCCGTATTCCGGAAGGTCTCGGAATACTGCCTTCATATCGCGTTCCTGGTGCCTGCGACTGATTACAGCCGGCGTTGGAACGCGTAGCTAAAGGCAAAAGATTGGCTATAATCATCCTTCTGGGATGCGAGGTCGCCCAATCCAAACGTACTGCTACTGCTGTTGGGACACGTGCTCGGCCGTTGCGCCGTCGAGCCACTTCGTCGAACGGGCACGGGTATACCAGCGGGGCGTGGAATACCGCTCATTTTGCAAGCGTTTCGTTTAACCCAGCGACCAAAAGGACATTGCGGGAATGAATCGGATAATTAAAGAGTAACGAATAATTTATACGACCATCTAGTATCTGACAATGCGACACTGAATTTTATTGCGCTCCACGCCAAACAACTACAATTCTATAAGCCTGGCATGATGAATGCGACGTTATCGACGATTTTTGTCAATTGTTCTGGCGTGACGCAGCGCTCCTGTAGCTCGGGTATAAACTGCGTTAAACAAAGCAACGGTCCCAGGGAGCATAGCAACGAGTCGAGTAACACCGACAAGCTGCCCGACACTGCAATTTGGCCCTAAAAGTAACTCTAGCTTAATTAGTGACGCTGATCCAACGTACGTGATTGGGGCACCTCATGCTCCTTCAAGCGCTCCCCGATGATGGTCAAACTTTCGCCCAGCAACTTGAGATGTGCGGCGACATCGATGGGCTTAATTCCAATCTTGACCGCATCCTTGGAGCGTGGGCTCTCCGGCGAGACGGTGTTGCCCAATGTCGGCATTCCCAACTGATATGTCGTTGCTTTGCCAGCGCCCTTACCAGCCGCAGCGGCGCTCTTCTGCGGACCGCCAGCGCCGCTATTCGAGATAAACTTATTGTTCGACGCATTCCTGTTCCTCATCGCGTCCGCGTTGCCTGTAAATTGTCGTTGAGGTGTGGGTAGTGTTGTGGCGGTGGTATTGAGTCGTTTGGCGCGGCGCTGCCAGGCGTCGCGTTCGCCGGTGGTGACCATCGACCACATTTCGCTCAAGCGTCGCGAAATCGCCGCAAAGTCCAATTTGGGCGTTTCGTTTACAAGGCGTGCGCGCGCGCCGCGCGCCCACAGCATGTACGCGGTCAATTTCGCCTTGCCTGTAATTCATTTCCGGGGTGGTAATTTAGTGAAAGAGTTTCCGAAAGGTTTGAAAAGGATGCGGATGGGTTACGGGCAAGGTGAGATTACCTTTTTCTTTGCGCGGTGTCTTTGGCTTATTGTTAGTTACAACTTTACCATCTTTGATCACTACTCGCTTCTTGGCGTTCTTCTCGGGCGTGAATAACGGCGGTGCCACTTCCGGCTCGATGTCTTCAATGCGTCGAAACGCGCCAGGGTGGTCGTCGTCGTCGTCGCTGTGTGACTCATCCATCGACTCACTCGAAGCGCCCATATGCAGTTCATTGTAGTGCTCCGCCTCGAAATCGGACTCGCTATCCTGGCTCGGTGTGTCATCGTAATCGAACTCCGGTTTCATCACGCTGTCTTCGAGCTGATATCAAGCACAAAAAGCGATTAAGTTACACGATTGTTTGCATAATCGTGGCCAACTTGCCTTTTTCATGCCAACGTTTTCGGGCTTTTTGTTCACAACGCCCACCACGGACTGTCGTTTCGGCTTCTCCACATCGTCGGACTCGAAGTCCATCAGCTTGGACGATTTCTTCCGGACGCGGCCGCTCCGCGAAACGCCTGTTACCTCAAAGTCTATTGTGAAAGTGAACAAGAACGTAAACCATAAACAAAAAACGCTACCAAACTCAATGGAAAGCATTCGCATTCTCAAGGAACATTATATTATACATATAGATTAGGGGAGTAAGAAACATTTTATTTATTCATCCTGTTTCCAGCCATCGTCATCGCTCAAGAAACGCCGCTTAACCGTTGTATTCATATAGGGTCTGAACACCCATTCAGTGTCGGCCGCATCGGCGATATCAAGTGTGCCCAACTTAATCTCATACAGCCGCAATTGGAATCGCGGTCCGACCTCACTCAATTCGATCTCCCGCTCCACCGTCTTATACGTATGATGCCGGAAGCTGATGTAATCGTCGTGGTTTGCGAACGTCATCACGCGCTTCGAATCCTCCTTCGGCACCGGGAACAGGTGCTTCAATATCGACATCGTGCGCTCGCCAAGAGGCGTTTTGAAATTGTGAAACACCAGATGCGGATACTGCTCGGACATGGTGCCGATGTCGGGAATATCGTGCCGCATAACAACGTCAGTCATATTGAAGTACGCTGTTGGACCGTAGGGCAGGTGGCACACGACGAGACCATCAGGCACACCCCGGTGTTCGTGCACAATGATGAAATCGGTGACGTCGTTGGCGCGACATGCTTGAATCAGCTGCTTCATTTCGTAATTCCCGCGATTCATGCGCTGTGCGTTGGGGAAGATCAGCCGCATCTCCTTCACGAATTGCTTCAACTTGGAGCTGGGATCGCGCGATGTGGTAATCACAATTTTTGGATCTTCCACACCTGCATATCTGTACTCATCATCTTGTGAATTGGCGAATGCACCACCACTTTCACCACCTGTGACGGGAATAATTTAGGCAAATGCCATTGCAGATTGAGGGTTTATGCATTACCGATTTGCACTGCTTTCTCGGGCCCAGCATCTTCCCATTCTAATTTTTTCTGGTAGTGTAAAGCTTTCTGTTGGAGATCACCGTGGATCGCAGTGTTGTTTTCTAAGCTGTTCTTTATGCTATTTTTCTTCTCTTGTATACTCTTTTGGCGGTCTTCGACTGTTTTGCGATAGAGATACTCTCGACGTAAACGTGCTTGTCGCCGTAGCATTTTAATACCGATTATTTCACTTTGAAAACAATAAATATCCTCGCGAGGTTTGTCGATCGTGAGGTTAAATTACACATGCGTTTCCTCTTCCCTCCACCTCCTTGCATTGAACACAGTTGCCATTTGTCAAAGCCAATTCCGGTTTTATAATAATTTATGGATAAATAAATAAGACTTATGATAATAAACAACACAATACTAACAATAAATTGTCAATCACAATTCCACTCATATAATAATACAATAAATAGGAAGTAAAATGCAAGAAAATAGTGCATTCCAAGGGGATTGCATGTACGCTATTGCTTACCTTCATTTTTATTCTTCTTGCCACCGAAATCCATTTCCACAACAATTAGCCACACAGTCCCGATAGGTAGCAACACTAACGTAACGATAGGATAATAAATTTGTGTTAAATTATATTATTTACGCGATATGAGACCAATAACAAAACAACAACACTGTAGCGAAGCCTGCTGCAAAACAAGAATGACTCCTAGTGATAGGAATTGAAGTTGGTAGCATTTCAAAAGATCAACTTGGTATTTTTCAAAGCTATGCAATATTTATTAATTTTACTCGTATGGAAATTATACTAAAATAAGAGTTTAACATATTAGAATCTGTTGCAGTACGACAGCTACGGTATTTTAATTTAATTTTAAAATTAAAGTTATTCAATAAATTCCCTGGTGTATAACACCGCTGTCAAAATTACATTGCCCACTCCGTCTTTTGAGGTTATTCGCTAACGTGATAGTGTAATTCTCACCCTTTTACTGAATTTCTACCCGCAAATTACCAGTATTTGTGAATCTACACGAGTAATTACGATGCCAGTTGCCGACGACATAAAATCCAGCTGGGCGGATGAGGTGGAGCTGGAGGGAGGAACTCTGCCACCATCCACAGAGGCAAGTTAACCTGGGTGTTAATCACCATATTTTAATTAAGAACATCCGCATGTAGGTACGTGAGAATGGTTTTAAAATCGTCACGGATTACACCATCAACGATGACGAGAAGAAGGTGAAGATCGTGCGCACGTACAAGGTCGAAAAGCGCATTGTGCCGAAGGCAATTGCACTGCGAAAGACATGGGCAAAGTTCGGGGAATCCGAGCACGACAAGCCGGGACCGGATCCAGCAACCACAATCGTCGCTGAAGACGTCTACATGCAGTACATCACCAACAAGGAGGAGGAGAAGCAGGAGGAGGAGGGTGCAATTGAGAAACTAAAGGCACTTGGTGACAAGACGGTGGTCAAATGTAGGAATTGCCAGGGTGATCACTGGACCTCCAAGTGTCCATGGAAGGATACAGTATTGGCTGCTGGAGCTAAGGGCATTGATGATAAGAAAGGGCCAGTGCCCGGTGTGCCCGGCGCCGATGGAAAACCCACCGGCTCAAAGTACGTGCCGCCGAGCCTCCGCGAAGGCGCCACGAAGCGCATGGATAGTTCCAGTATGCCACGCCGTGATGACGCCACCGCTATTCGTATTAACAATCTGAGCGACTCCACCACCGAATCGGACTTGGAGGATTTGGTGCGGCCGTTCGGGCCGATCCAGAAGCTGTATTTGGCGAAGGAGAAGCAGACGGGTTTGTGCAAGGGCTTCGCGTACGTGCACTTCAAATTCCGCAACGATGCCGCGAAGGCTATTGCCAGATTGGACGGCTACGGATACGACCATTTGATTTTGATTGCCGAATGGTCGAAGCCGCCGACTCATTCCAACTGAATTTGGTTTTCGATTCGATGTGTATCTGCTAATTATAATATTTGAATATAATCCAAGGCACTTGGTATTCTCATTTTGTCTTTTATTTATTATAATCCCTGATACAAAGTATATAGAATACAAATTTCGGCATACGGCTGCGGTGGTTGCGTCAGAGGAAGGCAAATCTGAAAAATATCAAATTTTCAATTTTATATGAAGTGAAAATTAAATTTCCCGATTTGATGTCCTTGCGATATGCCGGAAATCTTATTCAAATAAAAATTGCAACTAATGTTTGGCAAATTCATGGTAATTAACTCAATTTCAAATCAATAATTACTTTGGATCACATAATAATAAAAGACGACAGAATTATTTGTTATCGAATACGTTATAGCTAGAAGAACTAAATTGATGAGTAAGAAATGATGACTGAAGCACAACGAAAAAGAAATATAAACTATGAAACTCCATACAGTGCACATCGTGGTGTTATCATTTTCTTTGATAAAAAAGGTTAGTATGAAGTGCAGGGGTCGCCTTTTCGTGTCATCGCTACCACCGCAGTAAACAAGATAATTCTCCAGCATTGCTCAGTCTCGGCGCGCTCAAGATTCTCCATTAATAGACGTCAGATTTGATAAACGACTATATTTATAATAACGGTTATAAATATGATTATATTATCAATATCCGTGCAGTAATGAAGAATTTAACATGAATATCAAACTGTTACATATGCTAACTTTCAGTGCATCGCAGGTTTCCTTTTCCTTTGTGCATGCGCGTCAGGACGCAATCCACGCATCCTCCAGGATCCACATCTCGATTGGCTACCTTCCTTCCCCCAATCGCTTTGCTCTCCGTTGACCAATGACAAAGCGGCACCCGCGCCATCATCCGCAGAATCCTATCATACGAAACAACATATTACATATTTCAATCAGTAAATAAATTAATTATGGTTGTGGTATATAAGAATATTAAAATCATATCACAAAATCACGGTTTATGACGAATATTACCAAGCAATGTGCAGATTAAAAATAATAAAATAAAAGCCGAATATAAATATTAAATAGTATAAATCTGCGGTAGCGCTTGATATCCGTCTATTCTCGTAAGTACGTGATATGCGTACCACATTTATTCTGCATTAAAAGTGGAAAAAACTAATTAACTTTGTTTGCATGTTTAGCGCGTATATGCAATACACACATCCTAGAGTTTAGTCGGCTAGACTATAAATTATTTCCTTTCTGGCGTTTATTATTATTTAGTAGACTATATTGTATAATATTATATTGAGTGGTGCCGCAACTACCAAACTTCTCACACATTCCTTTGAAAGATATCTTTTCCTTGCTTCATTTTCATCAAAATTGCGCAACTAAAATTATTCAACGTGAAATATATATTTTAATTGGGGGGAAAAATACAATTACAAATCACTAAAAGTATGCGCGATGGGGTGAGGTGGGATTGTTGGGCAAAAAAAGCACTCATAAAAACATCGCTCGGTGCCCAGTGGCCAGTAGCATGCCCGTGCCACATTAAAAACAAACGCACGGTCCACCACGGGCGACCATCGCCCGATATGCAAATCATTTCCATTTCACCGGTGTAATTACTATAACTTCACATCTACATTCGCATGTGTAGACGTGTTTTAGCTCTCTTCGTCCACCGAGTGCTTGCGCAAACGATGCGTTCAATTAAACTTAATTAAACGCCAATCTTCCATGCAAAACAATCCTTAATATTATTATTTATTACAAATACTTGTTATTGTCCAATTAAAAACTCTACAAACATTGCAATATACGAAAATAAGAGAATAATATATTTGATAAGGGCATGGACATATTTTTCATTGATTGTAGTCAGAGAAACGGCATGAGTAAAGGTATGCTAAGTAATGATTAGATAATTGGCTGCAAACCCTTTGTAGGAAATTACGTGTGCTCCATATTACGCGGTAACCTGTGGGCAATGTTGACCAATGGCGAGCGCAACAGTAGCCACCCCCACGTCAAGTTTTGTTGCAAACCTGTCGCGTCGCCGCCGCCGCCGACCGACGCCCGACTATCGATCCTTCGCTCCCATTTCGTTGGTTTCTTTCTTCTCTCGGCTGTGGCGAAAATTAAACTGTGGCGTGCTACTCCCTACTCCCTGGCCCTTTCTGAATTCAATTCCGTGATAAGCCGTCCGTCCGGCTGGCGCCCCCCGATAAGTAATACCATGATGCATATGTGCGCATAATTTATATACGTATTATTATTTTATTGGCTTGCTATAGTTTTTATTAGCGCGCACAATGTTTTATACCTACTACCTTACAGCATTATGCTGATGATTTCCGTGCAAATCCCCGCAAGCCAAAAGCACAACAATTTGCGTGGCGGCGGCTGTTGAAATTGGCACTTTCTATTGATAGAAACCGAAGCAACAATTGCTGTGCCTTCCACCTTGGCTCGCATCATGGCAATGCCAAATTCATTACAATTAGGAAGGAAGGAGGTCTTGTTTGTCATTCACTTTTCGGGCAATTACCTCGCCAACTTCACGAAGGCAACAGCAATCACTATTGGCAGTGGAAGTGGAAATTCATTAATATGATGGCGGGGAAAGGGGGGTTAAAATGGTTTTGATTGCGGAGCCGGACAATACCTACGCACCGCACCGCGGCGCGCGGCCGGGGTGTAATTATAGTTTCTCTATTTCGAGCACCGGCGCGCCGATTTGCATTTGCGTTTGGCGCCAAATGAAAGCGTCGCACGCATCTTGCCTACACCTAGATTTCGACCCTTGCCACCCGCCCCCCACAAGGAAATCAATAGGAAACGACCTCCGACCGGCGAATTTCACCTTCTTTTTGAGGTCACCAGTAAAAATCTTTCTTCTCGATTCATTTCTTTAAGAATTATATTCCGATATGCCAATGTAATGACCAGATGCATTATGTGGAAATCGATATCTGTGAAGGATGCACAGGACGATTTCGTAAACGTGCCCCCCCGGCAGACATCAGCCAGACGTGTATTAACGATGATTGATGCAAATCGTCCGCGGTGCTTAGCGCTAATGATGCGGGGACGCCATCGAGCTGCCTGTTTTTAAATATTTTCAAACACACCGCATTTTGTAACACATCTTAAGCTGCCGCCCCGCGGATAACGAAATGGGGAGGCGTGCAGTATTTTGTCTGCGGCGCGGACTGATATAGACGATGTTATGATTGGCCCGCCGCCAGCCAGCGGGCACTTCCTTCTTGCCGAAAACTCCCAAAACTCACCGCTACTCACCCGTTTCTAATTGTCACATGCGCAGCGCCGCCAGTTGAAAGGGAATTAACACTTTCCTCTCAAAAAAATTAAATCTGCTCCTCTGGGTCTGGTAGATATCCACATTTTTTGGGGGTTGGTTTGGTTTTGTTGGGTGTAACTCCGCCAACGACGGTCCCAAGCCCGTGTGAAAAAGGAGGAGGGTTGAGGGAAAAGGTCCTTGTAAAACCCCTAAAAACACTCGCAGACCCACTCAAAAAATAAGCACACAACCAAAACGCGAAAATCAAAAGAAAATCGTTAAAGTCGTTGCATTATCTATTTTTATTTCGCATTACTACAGCAATTTGTCGTTAAATTTCGATACCTCCACCATTGCTAATTACGTGCGCATGCACATGCGAAAGCAATTGCCGTCGCTTACATAAATCCGAAATGCACACTGACAGTTTAATTAGTCACTAAACTCTCTATATTACGCCGTTCCCACTCGCGTTTCGAATTAAAACACTGCAATGAGCAGCTTCACGCGTGCACACGACGCCGACGCCTTAGTCTTGGATATACTCGTATTCCGAGACGCGTATTAAAAGACAACTGAAGATGATGGGGTCTAAATTTACGCGGCTACTTTTGTTACTCTCTGCAATCATGCGATGATCAACTTATTAAATTTGTTTTCTCCCTGAATGTAGTAGGTAGTAAAAGAATACAAGTACTTCAGACTAATTATTGCAATAATAGAAGACACTGTCACTGTGGTGAATTATTAAGCAAAGGGTACTTTTTTAGATTTGAATTTCTTTTGGTGCAGCAGAGCGACGCAGAAGATTTGTGGCGCGTATCTGACGTTTCGTGTTTCGCGCATTATTATTAAGCGGAAATTCCGCTGAGCCAAACGTGGGCACTCGGCCATCATCTTTGTTCTGGATGCGCTCCGCACACAAACACCACCGCGAGCAGAACAGACGCATGCGTTTATAATGTCGCTCGGGTTTATTTAAAGGTAACTGACTTTTATTTATACACACCCCGGTACAATGTCGTGCGCCGAGTGTCTCAAACTGAAATTGAGACGCTTTCCAACCGCCGGCCAACTATCATAATTGAGACAAATTTTTCCGACATTTTGTAATTACGGCGCCCGAATAATAAATAATTTATTAACGCTTCTTGTGTTGTGAAAAGAAAACCTTACGATATATATATATATTTCCATTACAATGGACAAGCGTTAATGAAGCATTTCCGTTAATTATTCGCTGCCATTGTGCGTTTTGCATTGTGTCCGCCGCTGTCAATCATAATTGAATATAGCACCACCACCATCATCATCATCACCAGTTGTGACTGTATTGATTTTGGCCGGGCTTAATGAGCGATAAATCACACGACTATGATATCTAATCGCCGATTGCTTGCGCGACTTTCCGCAGCGAAATGGAATTCTGCATTCTTCGGACGCTTTGACAAACGGCGCGCACGCACGAGATTTATAAATAATTCCGCGCTGCCGGGAACGCATGCAGGAGGTAGCGAAGCGCCCAGCCCAACCAACCAACCAACCAACGGCGCGCTGGCATATTAAATACGTCTATTTAATATATCATTCGGGTGCTCAGCGCATGGTGCGCGCCTTTGCGACCGTTATAACTTCTTTACGCATGCCTACGCAGGCAGCACACACAACCCAGAGGACATATGGTATGTATATTGCCCATCGAAAGATTTCTTCATATTACACTCAGTTAGCAGCATTCCCATTGTTGATTCTCGGTTAATAAGCATATCTAAATGCATGACGATGTGAGAGAGCTCCACACGCACGCAAACCCACAACTGGCTGGAGAAACGAAACAAAAAATGCTAACAGGAGAAAAAGTGTAGAGTGTAAGTAGGGTGGGTTAAAAGATGCGATCGGCAAAGCGCGCCTTATATTATTACGCACGCGTTGACCCCGCCGATAAGCGCGCGCGTATTTAACACGCGATATGAAAAATCGCTGGCCCGAGCGAGCGCTGTAATGTTCGCCGGCGGCACACGGCTTGCTACTGGAAATTATTAATTTTAATTAACGTAATTAATTATACCCGAAAAATACTCTTTGCTAAATTTTTGGAGGAATATATTATGCATGCACACTGGGCGTTGTCCTCACTGGTATCTGGAAAAATTAAGCAATTATCGTAAATTTGTCAATGATTCTAAACTAAAACACTCCCAATTAATTTCCTACGAAAACAGGTCCTTCTCCTCCAAGGCAGAAGGAAACAAATCGTACGAAATGAAATCATTAATCTTGCAGAAAAAAAGTGCTTACTTACCACGCGTGAAAATCGACTTGGAGAGTTAACAAAGAATAAGCGCGTTCATTACAGACGTGATCGATTAGTTGGCGCACGCTATCAACGCATCGAAATTATGGAACGCACCACGCCCCTCTTCCAAGTGTGCCAAATACAAAAAAATCAAATTGACCGAATTAAAATCAAATTCGCACGCGATTGCAACATTATTAGTGCGTGCGCGTAAATATTTGCAAATCGGCGTTTTCAAGCGTATTTTCACCCAAGTTGTAAGCCAGGCTCAACCTAATTTGATTAATTACACTGGCGCTTGAACGCCGCCGAGATAACTCATGACGACGACGAAAGTATAACAATCCCCGGCTGTTATCTGCGATCTGGTGAAACACAGTAGTTCCGAAACAAAATCCAAAATAAATACACAGCACATAGGTTTAGGATGAGAAGATGCGTGGATGTTGGGTACGGTTGGGAAGGCCGTGACGATCTAATTGTGGAAATTCGGTCGGCTCCACGTCTACTCGCCGGCGCGCATGCTCATCTCCAAGCTACGCATATGTATTCTATTGTGTTTCGTTAACAAGCCGGCGACTTATTTTGGGTGGCTGCGATTGTGCTGTGCCACCGCGCATATCATACATAAACGCCCGCACGATGTGATTATATTTATATCTTCGTGGCAAGGAGGAGGAGGAGGAGGAGGCGGTGGTGGAGGAGGAGGAGGACAGCGCATTTTTTCAAATGGGATGCGTAGGTGATGCCGTTCGTTCGTTTGGTTTCGGTAGCGTTGTCGCATTATATTCATCCGTTTGTCAACTGATGCTCCTCTTCTCGGTCTCCAAGCAAGTGCGCGTTGCGGGTGTGATGCGGACACGTCACAACATTCGCAGCCAGCCGCGGCCACGTGTCGCACTAGGACTTAGGATAAATTCAAACTAAAATGATGTTAAATTTAGTTCCCTCAAAGTTTTCTACCTAATTCCAAGATCGAATCAAATACACTCAGAAAGTCAAGCAGAAACTAATAGGTTGTAAGTAACAATATCAGGCACAGGAGCATTATGAAATTGTTCAGCGCACTACCTACATGAATTCAATCAAGTAGCAAATAAACAGTAATAAAAACAATTAACCGGCGGCGGCGGCGCGAAAACAATAGGCGTGCAATCGGAATGCCTACGGTACGTAAATAATTAAACAAACACTGCCACACGTCCTACCTATGTGAGCAGCGATTTCTCCGCACTTTTTATATGCATACAATGCAACATTTCCCCCTCGCAGTTTGATTGAAATACTTATTGTACACCCAATATAACGTGTATTTGTACTTAGTTTCTTTATGATCTCAATTTATGTTAGCACGAGTTAAAGTACGGAGTGCATGCGTGTAGATGGAAGATTTACAGACAGGGCAGGCGTATGTGACGAGTATCAGATAACGCCAACGACGACACCTTATCGAATTTTTATGCCCACCATACACATTTTTACGACAATCCACCGCATGAAATGCATGCGCGTCCCGCGTAATAGGATTACCTTTGATTCGTGTGCGTATGTATACCTAGTATGCACGTATTTTGTGTACATGCATGTAGAATTTATACGATTGTGAGTCTTTTTTTTCGTGTGGCCAGCAGGAGCAACCTGCTCAATGCGCAATGCGGCTATACAAGAAAAAATTATACCGGGCAGCGTTCCTAAACTTTTAAAACATTACTACTACTCCTTTGGTGGTTTATTTCTATTTGACAAATACAATGAAAACTTAGGTACTTAGGTTGGAAGGTTGGTATCATGTATTGGAGTCGTGGTAATGAAAATCGTCGGTTATTTCGCATTGTACTTTATATACTTACTCGCACCAACTCAACTCAGTCAAGTTGGTAACATTCGTATTGTAAGACATTTGCGGTTATCGTAAATAACGTTTCGCGCGCCACGGTCGGTCGTTTGTTCGTTCGTTCGTTCGGGTGATATGCATATAGATTTTCCCGAGTGCGAAACTCAAAAGTACTCGTCGTCATATATCTATCGTATGCATATGTATGTATACATATGGTGTATATGGCGTACAGATTCCATATTATGGCATAATAGACGAAGCCATAGTTGGTAAGCATTCGCCTATCGCCTCCTCCGTACTGTTATGTGTGGTGTGTTGGTTGTTGGCTGCCTCGAAGTGGTTGGCGTTGCGTTGTGGATGGGCATGCAAAATAAGTAAACATTTAAATGTATGACAACCTTGAAATGCTAAAGTGCAACAAATAATATATGTCGCTTGCGCGCATGATGATTGTATGCTGCATCTATTTATCATGCGCGAATTGTTTGCATTCCGCATTGCGCTAATTGCATTCTTGATGAACTCTTCATTTATCCGACAATACTAATAATCTTTAAAATTTCGATTTGCCCCCTTTGTGCTATATGCAACATGTGCTTAAACCACATGAGTTCAGTAACAGTTTTTTCCAATAACGCATTTGAACATGTCATAAAGAAGAGCTTCATTAATATGTCTCCCATGTCTAATGCTAAAGCTAACTAAGACGAAGAAGCATTTCGAATACCCCATAAAATACGCACTAAGCGAAAGTTTTTAAAGCGTTTTTTAATGAAATTCCAACACGATTCAAATGTGTTCGTTCGGTCGATACGCCCGCGCCCTGCATTCGCGCCATATATTTGGATCAATCTAATCGACGGCGGCAGTTATGCGTCAACATGAATAAGTTGTCGCCGAAAGCAACAAGCGGCCAGCAGCAATTGATAAATGTGCCTTTTATAAGCGAATAGCCGAGAGAGAAAGAAAAAAGAGTGGCGGACCGTATCATCCACACAATTGGAGCTGAAAGCGTTAATATGTGGTATTATACAACAATTCAATGCAAGCACACACAGCATCGAGCACAGTGTGTCGAGACCGTCGAGATTTTTGATTGTCGTGCTGCATGAATCGTTCTTTATCATTTATTTATCTACATGCATTGTGTGCTTTCGATTATTACAACCGTTTGTCATGGGATGGGATTGCCGATCTCTTCCAAGCAATTAATTTCGAAATCTAATCGATAAATAATAATTAGTGTTCATAAAGCGTCGGGTAAGCATCAGCACTTGTAAGAAACAGCCCATTAATATTAACGTCGAGACAGGGAGAGAATTTGAATAACACGGTAAATCGGTGATTTGCAAACGAAATGAATTGGCAGATTGCAGATTGCGCGTGCAATCATTTACCGTTTCGACGACTAATGACGGTTGGACGGTTGGTTGGGTGTCCGTCGTCGGAAGTTAGCATGTAATCACGTGTCGTACTATTTGTACTGTTTCACCGACCGTCCCATGATTAGTGCTAATTTTGATTTACTACCACACGCCGAAAAGTTTTCTCCGGAATGCTAGCAGTCTAGTGAAGACCTTAGAATTGGTAATAGCTTTGCGAAATAAATGCGATTTGTTGTCTTTGGCTCTCTCACCAGGCCGTGGGGAAATATATACGCACGAAATGACTAAGTCAATATCTATTTACATAAAATGCGAGTGGGGCACATCTATTAATGCCTGTTTTACATTAAAGCGAGACGCCCTGCAACACAACAAATTTCTGTCGTATTGGAATAATGTCGCTGTGTGAGGAAGAGGCCACACCACGCCACACAAAATTTACATGTGTCGCCGGTCGGTCGGTCGGTCGAACGAACGCATGCATACTTAAATATAATTCCAACATTTATCGACGTCTTATCGTTTCGCGCGCGCGCGCTCGCGCTGGCGCTGGCGCAAACAGGAAACGGCCCAAAGTTTAACAACCTTGAAAAGGGTAGTAGCCAGCAGTTATTGGCAAATATTGACGTAATTGACTTCTTCTACGATTTCGCACACGATATACTCAGACTCAGCGCTAGCATCCCATCCATCCGCGTATGCGATACAAAGTTCAGCATTCGAACAATATAGAAATAGAAATTGATAAGCAGGCGTTGTCGTCGTCGTCGAGACCTTGCGTTGCGTTTGCTTTCTACATCCGTAAGTAAGTAAAGTAAGTACGTACTCATTTCGTATGCGTGCACGCGGCACAGCGCGTCAAGTCGCCCAAATGGCGCATTCGTTAAAATTACGACTTGGAAATCCGGACGGCGGCGGCGGCGGCGGCTGCTTCGTTTGCATTAGACTATTAGAGAGCAAGCCACCAAGCGGGCGGCGACATCTTGTTCGCTCGCGAACGTGTTTCGAAAATTCCTCATCACCAAATTAATGTCGCGCAGCGCCGCTGGTAGAAAAGTTATGTTACGCAGTCGGCTCTCGCTGCCATTGATTCTAACGAATCAATCTGCATATGTATCTGTCCTAAGCACATTTTTCCCGAGTAAGCTGCCTTGATACACCGAGTGTATCGTAACAAACACGCGGGTAATTAGTCCGCATGTAGAAGGCGTAACGTATTGCGTGTAAAAAGCGGTAAGGACATGCTTATATGCACTACCGAACCCAATGAAAACTTGCTAACGGCGAAATTAAGCATTTCTACGAGTACACCTTAGGACTTACGAGTACGCGACGGCGTGCGTTAAATATTTTAATTCATTTACATTCCAGTTATTTCTATACATATACAGCAAGTTTAATTTCCGCGTGCGACCGCTACTAGACGTTCAAACACCAAGTTGTATATTTAATTGAAATTATACTAATTAAATGCCGCGTTGCAGTTTTAGCCAAATAAGCGTCAATAATAAGCGATTTCGTACGTTGTGTAATGCAAGGAAGCAAGCAAGCAGTTAATTTCATCAATAATTACGCGCAAATTCTCCACATTTGTCCCAAGACGAATAAGGCGTTGATTTACTGAAATTAGATAGATCCCACTTACTTCATATAGCAATACAACAAAAGTGCTGTTTCTTTGGATTGCCATAATAGACACGAGCCACCTTGCCAACTGTTGCCATTTAACGATTTGCATTCGCAGACGGGCAATAAATTTATTGTCTGACAGCTCAAAACAAACAATCATCGTTTATTGCAATGGTGCACCTTCTTCTGATAAATAATCAATATAAGGATACCCTTTGCGATCATTGAACCAAACATCGGCGATATCGACATCGATCGAAAAACGCCGGAGAGATCGATCGCACGTAAGGGAGAGCGAGAGATGAGCGCAACAAAACCGATCCGAGTCCAAATTCGAAAAACTCGTCGGGTGTTTGCAGCAGCCAGTGCGCGGCGAAGAGAACCGCATCGCGGTTTGATACGAGTTTTCTTCAGTATGTCGTCGTCGGTATGGCTCTGCCACCAGCGCGGCTTGGCAAACTAATTTAAACGTGCGCCTTGATATTTTATGCAGCAGCTTGCATGCACCAGGCAGCGAACCAGCACATGTGGTAGTTTTGTTGGTCGGGTGGTTGGTATGTACATATGCGTCTGCATCTTCTTCTTCTTCATCGTCTTCTTCTTCTTCTCCCGCCGCGTTTCGTTACGTCTCGTTTAGCAACAAGTGCATAATAACCGCACCACGCAGCCAACGCAATCCGCCTGGCTGTTGCCTTACCAAAAACGGCATGAAAATCGCATTTCGACATCGTCATCGTCATCGCAATGCATTTGCCCCTAGTTACCACCGTTACCACTTCGAAATGCAGTTCAGAATACATACAGAATTAATTTTAGAAAAACAAAAAGTTGAGCACACTTGTTGGACATTCTGCAAACCGCGCGCAAATATTATTTTGTTATTGATATCACACACTGGCGCACTCGCCGGTCCGGTGTCGATTATGAATGCGATTGAATCATGCGTTCGACCCGCGGATGGGCCCCCACGCCTTGTGCGCCGGCCCACACGAAACCGTTTTCATTTCGCTCACCGTCCTCGCGCCGTTTCGGTGCTCGTCCATGACCAAGAACCAACGCCCCGCGCGCACATGAAACTGCTCGCAGTGACCAGGCATATCAGGCGCGGTATAACATTGAGCACGCTTTATTATCACCTTCGATCACACCGCGAATGGGAGTTATTCCGCCATTGCAATATGCGGCCATTATTCATGATAGATTTATGCGCATTGTCGCCTGTGTGTTGCTGCGTGCCAGTTAAAAGCGTCGAGGTGGAGAGGATGATGCTCGCGGAGGATGATGGCAGTTAGTTAGTGCCGTGCGCGCTGATATATAACGTTCACAATTTACATGCAGAGACATGGCATCTTGTGCCATCTTGGAATGATGCCCACATCACACACATCTCGCACTCTCGGCGCGCGCACAAACACGACGAGCGAACGCACGCACTTTTTGTTTTTCAACACGCGTAGTTTATATTTTCCGGTCGAAATTGTTCTCCCTGCTGCTGCTGCTGCTGTCCGCGAAGAGAGTGAAAATAGTCCGGTATTCGAAACTGTTTTTTTCTTCGTCCACATGCCCCGCGCGCGCGCGCGCACGCGAGACGCATGTATTTTTAATGTCCATTAAAGAAGGGCAACATGCGTGACGCATCATATCGTCGAGAGGGTACCATATGTGTAGGTGGGTAATTCGATCGGAGGACGTGTGTTTGTCGATTACGGAGTCCGGACGACATCTTTACCTGACAGTATTAGAGATTTACGAAACGATAATCTAATGCTGCCCGGTAAGATGTGAACAGTCCTCCCTCAAAGCAATCCTTAAGTCAAGAGCGTCCATCGAAGTCTCCTGTTAACCAATTATTCAAGTATTTAAATGGCACTTTCTTACTATATTCTTACTCTACAATTTTGTGTGGAAACTATTTATACGCAATTTTTACGAATCCAACGAGCCATAACGAATTTCAACATTCAAGAATATTCATGCAGTGCGGTGGCGGCGGCCGGCGGTGTATAAGCGATTCATTCCATTTTTTATATTATTAGTTCGCTTCACGCGCGCATAAATTAATAATCATAAATATGAATGTGCACCAATGAGCATGAGCACGCCAAAGGCCAGACGGTTGCGTTTCGATCGAGTCATCCATCCACTATTTATGCCATTATTTTATGCTAAACCATGCCATGAAGCGTATTGTAATAGTTTTTTTAAAGCATGCATTGTTACTACTCTGCCACCAGCAATGAATTAGAAAATAAATAAGTAACTAATAGAAAAATTCACAATTAAACACATTATTATACTACGCCACATAGATATGTGAAAACACCTATTGCTATTGATGGATATTATAAATATTTAATGATTTGATAACAATTGTGCACAATTTTTGGGAAATCACAAGAAACACAATCGCAAAGTGAAATGGCGCGCCACCACCGCCGCCGCCGATGATGATTAATAATAAATGACACGGACCCGACGCGCGCGCGCGGCCTACAATTAAAACTCGTCAATCAGGTTGGCGCACGGTATGTATTGCACACGCAGAGAGGGAATTTATTTATATACATATCGGGCGCCGTTCTGCCGATACAGGTTCGTCTGGTTCGCCGATCGGCGGGTCTGTTAACTAACTAATGCGCTCGCGCAACTCGCGCAACTCGCGCGCAACTCGCGCTGCAATGCGGACGCACCGAATAAGGCATGCAATTTCTCAACTTTCTTTTTATTCGCTTCCAATATATATTCCAGTATATATTAATTATGTATATTGGCTATTTTAATTGTTGTTTAAAATGTTCATTCTGCAGGCGGACGCTTTTTGATGGCTGTTTGTTTAATTTAAGCGTGTGACACAGTTTGCAGCGATGCAAAGTGTCACTTGAAGTGTGTAATGGTTGAGAATTAGATCGCACGCAAATAGTATGTAGTGGTCGGTACGCAATCACTGTCCGAATTGCAATACTGGATGTTTTCAAACTGACCACTACCATTAAATTTGATGCCCGAAACAGATGCGCGTGTTGAAGTTCTCGCTCGCAACAAGTGCACTCACTTTCAGCCAAGTTACAAGTGGTTATTACAAATTATTGACAATGCGCGAGAGATTTATCACCGCAACCGTGCGTGATGTTTGTAACTAATCAAATGCAATGAAATCAACCCAATCGTATTAATGGCGTGTACGCAATTCATCCAAATAATTAAAATACAAACCGATAAGTAATGATATTGCGGTCGTTTCAACAATTTGTGAGATAATCTTGTTATAATATTTACATAGATCTAATCGGGGAGGAGAAAAAACTGTGGCAAAGAATAACGCGGCTCGCAATAATTGATAAGAATGAGTATCCGTTATTTAGCGGACGAAACAGCAGTAAACGGTGGGCATCAATTATTGACAATGCAAATCAATAGGAAGAAGCTATGTGGCAAGTGTAAATTGATGTCAACGAAGTTAGCCATGACGACTGGACTTACGAACTGTTGAAGTAGCGATTATAAATTATTATCAAATATTAATAAACATACAACATGCACGTCAACATATTCGATAATGAACTGATTTGTGGCCCCGAAAAATGGCGCGTGTGTCAGAAATAGAATTGATAACATTCACGAAATGCGCACAAATCACTTCTCGCGAGCTGCCACTGATATCAGCTCTCGACTTTGATATCTGGTCCGCAGTCGTTATTGCTATCCGCGAGATGGATTAAGTAATGTTTGCGATGAGAACTTCAAATCATGGTATTGTTCCCAATTGCGTATCATTTATAAATAATTCGTCTAAATTGAAATAGCAAGAATATTGTTTAATTATTTACAATTACTAGCAAAATATCGGTTTATAATTGAGCCACTCACGCATCTTAGACTTAGGAATTCGGTTTTGTGTCAAAATGCAGACGTGAACGTTGACGTCGACGTCGGATGCTAATTGGTGACCATATGATTATTACCTATTATGCATTTATGTTCTGTCTGCGCAATGCGCGAATGACCTCACCAAAATGTGAGACATCAATGGTATGCGTCAGTGCGTTACCGATTCTGCTTAACAAGGATAATGGTACCTCTAAGTAAGCCCTCTGCGCGCGCGCGCGCACGTATCGTGGCAGCTGACACGTATGTTAAGTAACATACATAGCATCTCAAATCAACTTGCGCCTAGTAATTAATAGAAATGCACATGATATAGTTGTAATTCATCTCTTAGTGTCTTCTTATCAAAACACGCTTGACGCAATTATAATAAGTTTGAAGATCGAGCTGCGCCGAAATAAGAAATCGCACAAAATTCGTGCGCAACGCCAACATTTCATTTATTTACTACATGTCATAATAAATAATGCGTCGCTTAACATTCGGCCATTTGAAATTGGCCAAAGTCGAAGAAATTCGAAATTTATGCCCGTTGCACACCTCGAAAACAGTTAAGTCGAAAACCAGTTATCTGACTGCTAGCAGCTCATTTACGTATTCGAACTTTAGAAAAGCAAATAAATAATAAATAAAATGTGCAAGTCACATGACGTGGACGATGTTTTATCATGCAGCGTGCAAATTACCAATTATCCTTCGTTTTTATTCCTTTAAATTTAAAACAACCGTTTAATACTTACTCAGTGAGAGAAATCCAAAGAGCCACAAAATGATTTAAACGCGATACTTGTACATGCATTTGTTTAGTGTTTTTTTGTTTGCGGTACAATACGCGTATCTCTATCGTGACGGACCGCGATCGACCGCGTGGCGTGCGGAAGTGTTGTCGGGCATCCCCGCCGCCATTGAAATTGCATTTAATTACGGAGACGCTAATTAATTTAACCTGTCGAAATCTATAGCATATAGGTACCGTTCACGTTTATGTGTCGTGGCGAGGCCGATGGAATCATGAACCGTTCGCTTCGGCAGGGCAATCGAAGTCCAATTTTAAACGATTTCCGAGCGCGAGCGCGCGTTTGGCGCCGCCGCCGCCGCCGCCACGCGCATTTCTATTCTATCAACGTCGGCGGCGACTTGCTTCAAATATTAGCGCAAGCATACGGCGTGATTGCTAATTAAGACTTGCGCGTCGCGGCAATTACGGTGATTATGTTCGTGCGTGCGGTAATAACTAACGTTAATTGCAGCCGATGGCGGCGCATTTTTCGGGCGGCGCCCGAAAATACAAAAATGAGAAATTGCAAATCGCGGGGCCGACGTGACACACGAGGAAGCAAGGCGCACAAATCGAGGACCGCACTCACCACCGTCGGCTGGCCAACTGAAATTCGTTGCGCGCCGCGAGAAGCAGCAGCAACGAACAGCGAACGAACGACTGAGCGCGCGCGGTCGCGCGGCGTCGGCGGCGATGATGACGACGACGAAAACGTTGCACACTCGGCACATGCCGGCATGCCGTGGGATGCCAACCAGACAGCCGTTGCCGTTGCCGTCGCCGCCGCCTCAGCCGCCGCGCCTGCGCGACGCGGTGGCGGCTGATTCGCTACGCTCATGTGGGGATCGTTGGTTGATGCGGTTGCTGGGGCGGCATCCGCACACAAGCCTCCCTGGTCCTGAGGCTGGCAAGGACGAGCCCAGATTTGATGGTGGGAGGATGGTGTAGGATTCAGCTCGAGAGTGGTGGAGAGCAAGGAGCAATGGCTGATTTCCGCAATCCGCCATTCTCAACCGTTTAATTCGCATTGTACAAGCCACCAAATTGTTTCTTTAATATTAATACAGTGGATTTCTATGTTTGCTTGTGAGTGTTGAATTTACTTGAATTCAAGCGGAAATTCTAACGTTTATACTCAAATAATTACGAGATGGATTGTTTTAAAAATGCCAACTTGCTACCCCTAGATATAGCCGAAATAGTTGACATATGCAAAGTAAACATGAATGACCAGCACATATGCCTCGCTTATAATATATAAAGTTAATTAATTTTCGGGAATGTTTTTCACGTCGCACGCCACATTTCGAACAAAGAAATGGCTCAGTACACGCGAATGCCCTTTTCGGACATTTACATAAGCTGAATAAATCAGAGCCAAATTCGATATGTAATCGAAAAATTTTTATTATTGGAGACTATCACAGTTTTCCTTTTTTTGGCAATGAATCTCAAGTTGAACAAAATGAAGCAAGATTTAAGTATGAAGAAAAAAGGCGAAATAATAGCTTGCCCGGCTGTATCGCTGAGGGACGGGTGGAGGCAACAACTTGACCCAATTCTGAAACTTTTGTGCCACCGCCGACGCCCGAATGTCATTCCACGATTTAATTCTATACTACTGCGCTTCTGCTACGAGTCGAGCAATTTTTTGGCACGCGTTTATTAAGGACACGCACGTCTTCTTGCATCTACCTATATTTCTATTTCTGCGTGTGTGTATTTATTTATTTACTTGTAAAATATACGCGGCGATTGCCTGTGCCGAAAGACGAAATGGGGCTAATAAATTCCTACTTGTCGCGAGCTTTCGTTGGGCAATACCTGAATCTTGGATAATATCTAGAAATTTATAGTGTTATGCTGTAGCGTGGGTGGTTCTATTCTAATCAAATTTTATATATAAAAAAGCTCGTTTATTTGCATACCCTTAAAGTAATAGTTGCAGCATGTTTGTTATTCATCCAACATAATGCACGCACTATCGATTTCTCATCAAAGGCGTATCTCCTACGCTATGCCCATTATGACGCAATTAAAGCCATGAAAATGTGCATCAGGTAATGCAATTATCCATCTACTGCGTTGCATGTGTACAGAAGAGTCGGTAATATTTATGTAGATATCATAGATATCAATCATAAAAGAAAACTACAACAAATTAACTTATACATCAACCGAAACGATTTTTTCGAGATATTTTTGTGACTGCTTCCAAATCATTTTGTGGGTACATACAAGTTCAACTAGTTCATCACTGTCATTCGCAATTCATTAACATATTTGACTTGCTGCCAAGACAATGTTACTCGAGAGAGCCTGAATATTTGGCTGAAATTTGAATAATTACCATTGTAAGACAATTACTTTACATTTACCTATCTGGCTATGTATCTGATAATAATTTGAGTAAACATGCATTGTGTGTAGCTACTGCCATTCAATTTAATAGCAGTAATACAAACGACAATAATCCATTCAGTTCCGTTTATCTATCATCAAATTGAAAATATACGATAACACTACATACACCTAGTTGCGCATGTAGTTGGGCTGAGAGCATAAATTAACGGATTCATTATGTGGAATAAGATTTAATAAAACGAGAGCCGGAAGTGTAACTTATGCAGTTTGGTCAGGCGACGACGACGCCAACAGCCATTAGACGATTATCACACAATGAAGGGTCTCTCATTGCGGATGACCCGCATGGCATCGAACCTTTTTTGTATGGAAATTTTTTGAATGCGCTTATGTTAGTTCAAACTGAAACGGTGACGAAGGAATTCATATTAATATGTAATTGTTCCAAATAACAATTAAACTTTCCGAGTATGTTACTATTTGAATGCGCAATACATGGGAAGACGACAGAATTGTGCACACCGTGCACCGAAATTAGATAATTGGCAGGTCGACTCAAAACTGAGACGAGAATAGACGCCATTTGTGTAAAAATAACGCCAGCCAGCCAGCCATCTAGCCATCCAGCCAGCCACTTCGCGTGGAACATGTGCGCGCATTTATCGAATGATTTGCAATTGACTGTCGACGCTTTGATTATTTTCACGTGTCACCTCGAGTGATTCATGTTGCCGAGTGAGCGATGTTAATTAAGCATGAATTTCGGAGTTATCGCCCAATTGCAACCAAATTCCACAGTTTCATCATCCTTATTAATCATATTTTATATTTTATTTTGAATTCAGTGATGTTATAAATTAATTATCTTTTTAAGAAATGCGATTTGCAAAACAAAGACTTATCAATATTCCACATCCGTTGCGTTTTCATCAATTTAATCAACTATGACTATGTAGTTTGACCTCTGATCATCTTTACAAACATAGTAATTACACCAAAAATTCAACGAATTTCGGACAGCCTTTAATTGCAATCACACGAAGAATTATTATAGATAAACTTCGAATAGTTTTGAGAGGCAGTCAAGATGTCAACGACTTTGGATATCGTTCAATCCTCGATCGGTTTACGATTAGCCAGGCAGCTAGCTAGCTTTGGCCACAGCATTCCATGCAGACGTGGCTAGAAACTCATCCTCGGCTAATCGAAGGCGCGACTAGGTGACAAAACGCAAAACTTAGCGCGTTGCCACCGCCGCCGCCGCCGTTGCGCGCCGCTGGCCGGCTCCAACTCGCTCGACAACTTTTTAAATTGTTCACCTGTCCCAGTTACTATTTTTACATGAAATTTAGTAAAATCATGCCTGTATATATGCGCTAAAACGCACCACACTCACATTAGGTGCGTGAAACGCTAGCTTAGGCTCATTTAAGATTGTGGACTTTGAGCAACGCACATAAGCATTATACGTACTGACTACATTCCTTTCGAATAAGATCGAACGAAAGCTCATTAAATAACCATCTGATTCCACATAGCGAGACAATACTAAGATTTTACAACGTTTAACGGCGCGCTGCTTCCAAATGGGATTGCTTATCTCATCGACAATATCCCCATTGATATTACGAACGCAGCGGCATTCTTGGGACGTCCTCTAATCACGCGCCCCGCATTACCATATTAATTGCATTCGAAGTGATTTACAGCGTATTGCCATAGCAACATTTTCGACGCGCGCCGAATCGCTTTATCGAATTAACGCGCCCCGCGTGGCAATTGACCCGATTTGCGCTAACACTGAAATTAAAATAAATACTTTGCGGCGAATCATTTATTATGCGAATAAATTAACACGCTTCAATTACTTAAGTTATTAATACATTGAATTTAATCATTAATTCGCAAACGGGGAGAACTCTATCATTTCCGCCCTTTTGGGCATGGTGTTTGCTTTGGCGTGCAGGTGGACGCACCCTGAAAAAATCGATGTTTACTGGCTCATACTCACGGCATTCATGTTTGTAGTACGAAAGCGCACACATACAGTCGCTGTATTTCCCAACGCCTGGAAGTCTAAAGGGAGATCAAACCCATTTGCGGATGGAAGGGCTGTATGTACACATTGTGCATTGAATAACCTGTCGTCGCGACCACCAACCCTACCCGCGCATATACATGCGGGCGACGGGTGGTGAAAAACGGGCCTGGATGGATTAGGGTTTGCGGGTGTGGCCGCCCGCAACCAACCCCTAAAAACAACAGTCGGTGCTGACCGACAATGAAACGGTAGAAGGAGAGGAGAAAGTAGTAGGCCCTCAAATGTTGTATCGCATGTGTATCCAGACATGTTATTAAAGCTATTCGTTTGAGTTATATGCCACCTATGGCTTGTTTCGCGGCAAAGAGTGATGCGAGCTGGGTTGGTGGGTGCGTGATGTTTATTAAGCGTGCGCCACACAATTAGCTAATTAAGTGTGTAAGTAATTACAGCGCTTCATTTCGCAGCGTCGGCGTCGGTCGGTGTCGATGCATAATATTAAATATATTTATGGCTGAAAACTAAAGCAGCAACGTACAACAATAATTATTATGCGATTGCATCGGTGTCACTCCATAAATATTGGAATTTCAAGATTGTTTTGTGGAAAATATAAACCGTTATTTTAGACTTAAATTATATAACGGTTTATAACGTCTTCAATATGTTGATATCAAGCAGATATCAAAGGGTCATAAGGCGAAGGTGATAAATTTTTCGGTTATAAGCAAATCGAGGTTTCGATAAGGTTTTAACTATATAAAATTATAAATATTATGTCTACAATGTTGAAGATACGTGGAATTGGTACTTATTAGCTAATATCAACTTTTGGAAATATTAGAGTAGTCTTAAGATGATTTTGCGTATAGCTTAAAATTTTAATAAATAGCTAATTTTCTATTTGGAATAAGTTGGACAAGATATGTTTGTTGAGTTTGCCCGAGTTCTTATCGGTATCTTGTTGTGTGTAGTGCGTGCGGTCGAGACAAGAAATCAGTTTTGCCTAATCGGGGAAAATATTATTTGGGGTAGATAAAAGTATACGCTTGTAAGACATACATTGACGCAATCAAGTCGGTATGCGTATGGATGGGTGTAGAGTAGTAGTAATCGAACAGCCATAACCGCATGGCGGAGTTTATAGTACGGACTAAAGGTCCTCATTGTTGCTTATTCAAATTTACCCAATGGACTGAGCAGATAAGAAAGGTTATCTTTTTGGTCGCACGGACTGGTCGTTAAGTTATGCGCCGCCTCGTGTGCTCGCGATGAAGACTGTTGAGTTACCAAACTTTTTCTTCAAAGATAAAGTAGGTATAGAATTAAAACGCTTTTTGGAAAACATAAAGAAATGATTCAAAATGTTGAATTATAATTTTGGTGATGCTGAAACTAATGCAGCAAGAAAATAATTATGATTAGCAAAGAACAAAGATAGTAAGTAGATGATTTACATATTAGATTATAAAGAATTTGACATGGTGGCGCTACCTCATGATTTCCCAGTTAACTATGTTGCTAGAAATGCTGTTATACAACAGCAATAATTTATATTGATTACTGATTGCTCAATGTTGTGGAATTCTTCATGTTTACGTGACTAAAACATATGATTTGCATGTGTGAAATCAATCAGAGAAAGAGAAAAATGTATTTTTAAGTTAAGGAATAATTGATCAGGTCTTATACTAAATTAGTAAAAAAATTATTATTTTGTACAATAGGCTGTACAAATAGTTTTTTCAACCAAAAAAATCGTACAAATTACGTCATACATCAACTATTACTTAACTTATGCTAATGCAAACAGTGGCACTTTATTTTTTACCTAGAGAACAACACATTTTCCGATTTATTTATTTTCCTATTGGCAGACAACTGTATGATGGATATACTTACATGTTTTTCTGTTTTTTTTCTGATCGAGTTACGATTATAATTCATAGTAGTGCTTCATTTCCATAGAGAAGCACTAGTGTTAAAATTGAACACCATTAATTAAAAGTATGTTTAAATTCCATACTGATTATTATAATAATGAATATGGAATTATTTGCATCTACTCAACTATTAATTACAACAATACTAAGTGAATATTTCACCAATGCACATGATTGCCTTCTGCAATTCTCAGACAGTGACTGCTTTCCATCACCATTACCCTCGTACGTAATGAAAGCCTCGGAAGCAGAAGACTTAATCAGTAACTTAAGCTTTACGTGTCAAGGATTTCTTATATTCGATGCTGAAGATCCGACTGGTTTATTTGAGTTTCTAGAGGCCCATATCTATAATATAACCGAAACCAAATATTACAATCGCAAATATTTAATTTACTACACAACAAATCAAAGTGATCAATTCAAAGAGTTATTTAACAGCACACAGTTGAATTTTGTGTCGGATATGTTGGTGCTTAAAGAAATGGTACCTAATTCATGGATTGATATCTACACTCATAGTATTGATAATCGCAACGAAACGCAGCCGGAATTGGTGAATTCCTGGAGAAAAGACAAGTTTATAAAGGAGAGCGATAATATGTTTAAAGATAAAATGCGAGATTTGAGGGGTAGACCATTTCCCGTCGGCGTTGGACGATACGATCCTTTAACGGAGCCGGATGATCTGAAAGGTG
>JARJDR010013499.1:0-14918 GCA_030264135.1 Myllaena sp. GC000078 | reverse complement strand
GCGCGGACGTTTGCCACGCTCCTTGCGTGTCATATCCATACCTTGATGGTAGCGCTTGAGCCAACGTTGTACGGTGCGTGTCTGCGATCAAGTATGATTACATTAAAGTCGCGAGTGGCAGAGTAGTGACTTACCGATTTCTTTAAAGCAAAGGCAATTTCTTCGGTAGACTTGCCACAATCCATCATGATGAGGATTTTATAAATGCCCTTTGCTTCTTGCAGTCGACGGCGGAGAGTGCTTTGTAGATGTTCACCTTGGCGAGCGTGAGGACCTCTTTCTGGGTGAGGCCCGGATTCTCGGTGGTGAGCCGCACGATGCGCTCGTCTTCCTCGGCGGTGGTTTTGCACGGACTCAGGCTCCGCGCCCTACGTGCCATATTGCCTTGTTTCTTCCGAAGTGCCAGCCATCGTTGAACCGTTCACTTCTGCCAGCATTTGAGGTGAATAGAAAGGGCGTGAAAAATTGTGTTTGGATGGAAATGGAACTTACCGATTTTTTACAGCAGCTGCGATTTCGCCGGTCGACTTGCCGCACTCCCACATCGTCAAGATGCGTAGCTTTTCCATTTCGGTCGTGTCCATCGTGAAGGTGAGGTCCTCCAGGGTCTTAATAAAAAGTTGCGGCTAATACCATCAACATTTATTGATGATTCCACGAATTGTTGCAAATACTGCTCGTAATTTACGAATGACTATGCATTAGTCAGCAGTTATAATATGATTAGTTAAGATTAGGATTGAAAGTATTCTATAGGGATGATATGTTCATGGACTTTGAGTACGCGATAAATACGATAAATACCACATAAATACTGACACTCACGTGCCGGCTGGGAAAGTCGGATCCAGCAGCCTGGGCCAGGATCCAGAGTGTCCAGAGTGGTCCAGAGTGCTCATCTCGCTCATCTTCTTCGTTGAGTTCGTAATCCGATTTTGGTGACTTGCTACAGTTGGCTATACTGCGTTAAGGGGGTGGATTGTGGATTAGGGGATGATCGTGCTGTTTGACAGCAACGTCAGCGAAGCACAGCGCTGCTTGCGCTGCTTCTCTCAGTTGCAATATGGCGTTCGGCCAACACATCGCGTCGCAGCCTGCCGTGCCGTGAGCATAAAAACGCATTCGTTGTGCCCCAGTTTTCAATCACACCCGCTTCATTCGCATCGGTTGCCACACGCCAGCGTCATGGAGAACCTGTTCAGTATGTGGAAGGTCCGGGAGATCGCCGACAAAGTGTGAGTACACCCAAAACAAGAGTCCCATGATTGATCACAGATGTTTACCATCTGCGGCTCTCATTCACGTAACGCCAATTTCAACAATACGTACGCATCACTTATCCGCACGTACACCTCAATTAGGCACGCGGCAAGCGTCAAGGATGAATCAGATTCAGAATGAGTCGATTTTTGCACAGTCTGCAATTTGCGGTAAAAGTAAAAGTATCCGGGCGCATAGTTACAGGTGGTCCCCAGGTTGCATACGCCGAAAGCCATTCATATTTTATGCGATCTGTGTCATTGCCACTTGTTACAATAAAAAAAAGTATAGAAACTGGTAGAATTCAATAATTAACACGTCGGCGTGACGGCGCCGGTGGCGCGCCGCTGATACGCTTCGCTTAATCTTCCTACGCAAACAACGCCGATGATTTACTTAACAATTTATTGTTTTAACTTATTTCTGATAAGCTTAAATATTCCTAGACGAATTTAAATCCGACATGCAAATACATTTTTTATCATGATGATAATTGATTGTTTATTTGAATGAGGAATTGTTTATTGTTACAGCACCAATGTGGTGATGAATTACACGGAGATCGAGGCGAAAGTGCGTGAGGCGACAAACGACGAGCCATGGGGGCCAACCGGTCATCAGATGCAGGAGCTGGCGCACTCGACGTTCACGTACGAGCACTTCCCGGAGGTGATGTCGATGCTGTGGAAGCGCATGCTGCAGGACTCGAAGCAGCACTGGCGGCGCACCTACAAGTCGCTGCTCGTGCTCAACTACCTGATACGCAACGGATCCGAACGTGTTGTGACTTCAGCTCGCGAGCACATTTACGATCTGCGTTCGCTCGAGAACTACACCTTTGTGGATGAAATCGGCAAAGATCAAGGCGTCAACATTCGGCACAAGGTGAAAGAGCTCATCGAGTTTGTCCAGGACGATGATAAACTGCGCGAGGAGCGTAAGAAGGCGAAGAAAAATAAGGACAAGTACATCGGAATGAGTTCGGATACGATGGGCGGACGGTTCGGTGAGTAATTCCTGCTTGGCGATTCATCGGGATGTGACTAATTATTGGGTTTTATCAGGAGGTGGTGGAATCGATCGATGGGATCGCGATTTCGGCTATTCGGAGCGTTCGGATAGCGGCCGCGATGATCGCGACGGCGATTTCAATAATCGGTATCGTGACAAATCGTACGACGAGGACGCTTACGAAGCGGATGCCTACGATTCCGATAATGACACCTCGGCGCGTCGGTATAAGGACACGGACCGCGTTGGCAGCCCCACGAATAACAGTCTCGAACGCAGCAGCAATCGCGTGAATCTGACGCTGAACAATACACCGGCGGTGACGCGGTCGCCGGTGAAGGCGTCCGCGAAGCCGGTGAAAAAAGTCGATCTCGGCGCCGCCGCGAATTACGGTAAGAATGATACGTCGAGCGGTAGCAGCAAGAAGTCACCGTCGCCGTCAGCAGCGGCTATAAGCGGGGATCTCCTCAACGACGAGTTTGATCCGCGTGCTGGTGAGCCCAGCGATTTCGGCAACTTTGAGGCGGCGTTTGGCGGCACGACAGCACCGTCACCAACCACTCCCAGCGTGACTGCGTCCACGCAGGAGGACGACTTCGCTGATTTCAGCTCCGCATTCAGTACTTCAAGCAATAGTGCCCAAAACCTAAGCAATAATCAATCCACGGACATGCTGTTCGGGAGTGCAAAGAGTGTTGTAAGTCCGGTGCAACCACAGCAACCTGTCTCGTTGCCTGCAATGAACAATACCGGCGGTGGCAACGATCTCCTCGGCGATCTCTCCGGAGGATTTAGTTCACTGAACATTCAGGCGCCGCCCGCATCCAACGCTTCGTATCAGTCGCTGCCAATGAACGGCAACCTGGATTTATTGGATGGATTTTCAACAGGTATATATTTTCCGTTTATTAGCGCCTTTTAATTGGAATTTTCCGAGCGTTCCCTATCCTTCCATCTAAAAGAGTTACGTTAAAACCGGGAAACTCTAATCAGAGTTTTTCGGTTTCAGACCACAAACGCGTTGACAAAACCGAAGAGACGGTGGTGATGCGAACACGTTTAGATGATGTGGGCGAGTACCTCTTCAATACGCTGTCGGCGATGCAGCGCTTCAGCGGCGCCGATGAGGTCAACCTCGTTCTCACCGCGTGCGGAGATCTCGTCGATGAGTTACCGGGTCCACTCACAACACAAAAATTACTCGGCATCGATGTGACTAGTGCACCACAAATCAATTTCGTGGCAATGCATAATTATCGCTACATTCTGCAATTTCTAATCGACCGGTTCGATCATAGCTTCCCATATCAAAGCGCAAGTACAACCGATGTCCATCCTCATCTCGTGCGTCTCTTCTGCATAGAACAACGCAATTATTTCCTTGAATCTCTCGATATTCTAATAGCATATCTGTCGAAAGATAAAAGCAAGCTCGAAACACTGTCCAAACTTTTAAAACATTTGCTAATGAGCGATGGCACATTTGACGCTATGGTTTACTATTTTAAATCTGATAAGGAAAAGCAGGATTATGAGCAATTTATTCAAGTCCTAATGTCGATTCCGAATCGTGTTGCAAATGCTGTGCATGGTTTCGGGATGGATGTGGACCTATTTTATGGTGAGCATCAATTCTCAAAGTTCCTCATGACGCAGTTTGTTAAGTGCCTCGAATTTATGACGTTAGTCACCGACGATAACATGAAATGGGATTACGAGGATATTGCGGTGTACTTGGACAAATATTTGCTATTATTTAATAAGGTTCCCGGAAACGCTTCATCCACGCTGTGCAAAATTATCAATACAAAGAGCGCCAACGAACGCTTTACGAGCGTAAGCAATAACATTCTGCAACGCCTGAATGCGAAATCGATCGAAATCTTGGCCGTCGACTTGTTTGCTTATGTCGATGTTAAATATTTGCGCGCTGATTTATTGCGTACTAACAATTGGAAATTTGTGCTTGCCAATAAGATCCCACTGATGTTGTATCGCACGGAGTTCGGCGACGAATTTATTCGAGGTCTAGTTCAATTTCTTGCGAAGGATGTGGATTTATTGCGCGTTTTATTGATGGACCTTATTGAATGTTGGTGTAATCAATTGTCATTGCAATGTACCAGTTTCGAACAGCATTTGTACATCACGAAATGCTTGATTCTGGTTGGTGCCGCGATATTGCCGGATGCAAATGCCGAGTTTAGGTTTCAAGTTGAGCAGAATTTGTATACTGGGATTCCCCTTCACTTACAATCTACAAACGAACAGTTGAGGTGTATTGGCATGGCCACCGCTGAGGTACTATTGAATTTGTTGCGCTCTAAAGATGAGAAATCAAAAGATATACAATTGCACTTTGATTATGATCGGTTGGCCGCTTCGAAAGATCACAAAGAAAACAAGCAACTTGTTGACTCTTTATTTGCGCTACAAAAAGGAAAGAAGCGAATTATTCCAGTTTTTCCTTATGAAGACCTTCTCAAAGATCTAACTGATTATGACAAAATCAAACAGAGTGAACAAATCTACATTCCCACAAAACTTATTTTGCCAGTATTAAATCAAAAACCTTCAAACGAAGTATTGGCACCGATTATTCAAAATCCCAAAAGTATCTCAAAATCACACATTAAAATTGTGGACGAGGACTTTGAACTCGATTCGGATGATGATCTCGAACCCTACGATACATCTAATGATGTTAAGGTCTTGAAACATCCCCCGCCCGCATATCTTAGGGACCTTAGAGATGGCCTATTAGAGACTGAAAATGCGGAGATCTTTACTCAAAGTCTACAAGTTGCCGATGAATTAGTCATTAAACAATTAGCGAATGACGATGCATCCATTGGTCAGGAACTCTTGGATATCTTAATATCTTTACGTCCCACATTTTATATGGAGAATTTTGATCAACTAGTTTTCGATACATGTGTATCTATCACTTGTGTTTATCCGGCCGTGTATGCTGAATATCTCAGTCGGCAATTCCACGCTGATACTGGAACGTATAGCATTTGTCATCGTGTGTTAATGTTACAAATTATGCAAGCGGCCGCTCGTGAACTTTCGAATATACCCAAAAGCGAGTACCCCAGAGACCTTCCCGATGTCGGCGAAGCGAAACAAACAGTTAAAACGCGCTATTATAACTCGTATTTTGCGAAAGAAAGAAGCAAGCGGCGGAATGAAAGTGTTAATAGATTTGCGCAGAATGCGGGCCATTTCTTTTTTCCTCTATTGTACGGATACAACGGCAGCGGTAATTTTGTGGCATGCGGTTTGATAAACGACGACGATTACGTGCTCTTGGTGAATTTCATCAAAACTTTGGCCGTGATCGTTGCTTCTTCGCGTTATTGCGTGATTGTCGCTAAAATGGCGAAAGAGGTGTTTGCAATGTCGTGGAGTTTGAAATTCCACAAAGAAGTACAAGTGCGCATCGCTGTATTGCAACTGGTCGCGGCGGCAGTTCACGTAGTACCCAAAGAAATTCTATTAACAGAATTTGCTGACGAGCTTTTAGAATTTCGTCTGTGGCTTGCCAGTCAATTGAATCCCAACATCTCTAAAGGCGAGGCGCATGTACGTTGTCGTGCGGTTATTTCTCATGTTTTGCTAATGTTCGATGAATTATTGAAGGTTCCAATTGGAAACTAATTAGTATTACTCGTAATGTTTTTCTAATAAACAAGATTTCTGAATTTAAATTATTGTTCCCTCATTCTCAACCTATGTAGTTTTGGTTTGGAATCATTTCTTTACTCTATTGAATTTGACTGTTTATAGACCCGATTCTTACTTCGCAATCGACTCAACTATTGCAACCGATGTCTTCCACGAACGCAAACAATACGAATGGCGGCGGTGATCCCGACAAGGGTGCGTCCAAGCAGCCAGCGCTGGCGAGCGTCGGCTCGACGTGGAGCAACGCCGGCATGAACATCGACCTGGACAACCTGCTTGCTGGCAAAGCGCACAAGACGAATGCGGCGCCGAGCATGAACCAGCTGGCGAGCAATCCCACGTCGCCGGTGAACCAACCGCGACCGCCGCCGGCGAACGCGATGCCGACATTCGGCGCGCCGCTCAACTTCAATGCGAATCTGAGCAATTTTCAGAATCAGAATAACATGTTCAACAACCACACGACGGCGGCGGCGGCGCCCGGCCACCAACCATTCTACGCCGCGTTCAAATGATACGAGGTCACTTAAGGAGACAGATGTATATTGATGAATGAGAGTCCAAATAGAAACTTACCGTTGTCCCTCCTCCACGTCGCCGACGCCTCTGTGACTGTGGAGCTGATGGTGATCGTAATAAGATTCTCGTCCTAGTCTAGACTAAGCAAATCGACTTCCGAGCTGGAAATTAAGGGAAAAGTGAAGTCGGTCCGAGGGCTACAAAAGCATTGTTCGAGGGACCCTAAATACTATGATTTGTTAAAAAAATACTAAATTTACGCAATGAGGCATGAGACAAATAGTTAAATTGGTAGGATGCTCATTCCGGGTGCTGGGAGTACACAACATATTCGGGTACACGATACATATTCAGCTGGTGAAAATCAATAAAACAAGCATTAGCACATTAGACAAAACTGAGATATAGACGGCATGCATTAGTCGAACGCAACGTATCGAGCAATTAGACATGCATGCAAATAATGAGGTTGAAGACATTAGGTAAATAAATTTCATGTAGGTGAGTACTGCAAGTGGTGAGTAAATACTAAGGCAAAAAACAGAGATTATTCTATAACAAAAAGTAAACGTGAATGGATGATATATAGGAATATTATGTTGTTAATTCTTATGAATGATTATACTAATTCTGTTATTTCTATTTAAAAGAAGAAGCCTATTGTTAGTTGTTTCAATATTGTATTGTAAATACATACAGCATTTTTGGGTTGGGTACAAAAAGGGTATTAGAGAAACATTTCCACAGCGCGTATTTTCGTCTTCTTTCCGTTTCACATGGAGTATCTGTTATTGTATGAGACGGTTTTTAATTTATAAGGATTTTAACTTTAATAAATTTATGTATATTTAAATGAAACGCTTGGAAGACGCCAGATAATTGACCGTTGGCAACCGTTTTAATTTGAAGCGCGTACGCGTTGTTTGTAGTCTCATGCCGTTGTTTTCATCGGCAAATATAATTAGCATCCGGAAAAATGCGCTATTCTATTTTAGAGCATTTCAAAGCACATTTTTCACGGCTCGCTGTAAAATAAATTGCGATTAGCCGCCAGTTTAAATATACGTTCAATGTCGGCCAATGGCCACGAACTACTACCACCACTCGTCGGTGACAACTCATCAAGGCCACCAGCGTGCACGTGTCGCAGCGGCGTCGACCTGCAGGTTCCCGCTGGCGCTCTAGGTGAACAGAACATCTCTGCCTCGACCACCATGGATTCGACCAAATTCCAGCTGGTCTCCATACGGCAGGACATCACCGAGCACAGCCTCCAATTGAAAGCCCTCATACAGGTAAGTCGGACATCGAAAACATTCCTTACACTCATTGGATTGCTTCTCATTGCCCCATTTCCAAGGATACCAACGCCTGTGTTGGTCCACTCGCCAAGCTCAACACGCTGAATGCGGCGGGTCGGGCGAAGATCGCCGAGTTGCGACGCTTCATCGACGCGTTCGCCGACATCGCGAGGGATGCACGTGACGCCGACCTGATGAAGGAGCTGGTGCTCAACCGCGAGCAATTGTCGCACGCGATGGACGCGTTCAAACGCGCCAACATTCAGGCGATGCTTGCCATCGAGCAGGCGACGAAAGAGGACCTTATGCGGCCGCGCGACCCCGAGAGCGCCGCGCTGCGCCACCGGCAGCAGCGGCGCGAGAAGGAGGAGCTGGTGAAAGTGACGTCGAGCGTCACCGATCAAATGCTATCCATCAGCCGGCAGCTCGCCGAGACGACGAAGAAGAGCGCCGCCACGCTCGATTCGCTGGTGGTGTCGTCCGACAGCGTCACCGGCACGCAGGAGGAGTTGAAGGTAACGTCCGACACGATCACGCAGAGCGGCAAGCTGCTTGCCAAGTACGGCCGGCGGGACTTCACCGATAAGATACTGATGTTTTTCGCGTTCGCATTTTTCGTCGCGTGTGTCCTCTACATCGTGCGCAAGCGGTTGTTTTGAATGTTGGTGATTACGAATGTGGGTCAGTGGCGGGCCGTTTTATAGAATGAGGTCGGATTGTCGTTATCGTGTCGCGATTCCCATTCCAATTTTTTTTGAATGTTTTTCGGATGTGACGCCTTCGTTGTGTCTTGGGTTTGTTAAACAATGGTAGGGGTGAAATCGGTAGGTGACTGATGAGTGATTTTTTATCCAAAAAGTGATTATATTTATACACAAATATGGTATGTTTCCATAAAAGCGTTGTTACAAAAAAAAAATCTAAAAATAAATGCGCTTGCTTTCGATTTCCATCGATGGCATGGCGTCCGCTGGCGCATAACTTACATAACTTGATTGACTTGACTGAGTTTCGAAATGCAAGCGCAATTAAGTCATGCGTGAACGCCGCATTTCACCGGTTTTCATCTCTCACGCACGGCACGAACGCACACCGCTTAAGCGTACCAATAATTACTTACAATTAGTTATACATTGTGATTTACATCATTTGCGTTGCGCTCTAAACTAGGAATACACGCATTTGATCGATTTTTACATTAATATTTAACGAGGAAGTTGTAGAATGGGCAGCTTTGAGTCACTTCCGGTGGAGGTGGTTTCAGTAGGGGCAAACGGGTGCACCGACACGTCCGGGAAACGCCAAAGAATCCACCGAATGGATGCGGCAGATCGCTTTGTAACGCTCGTTTCCGCCCTCCTCGACGCCGTGGTAGCTGCGGCCGTGTTCGCGGCGTGTGTTACCCGCCGACCAAAGAAGATTCCAAAATGGCGACGGGAAGGCAATGGCCGTCGACAGGATCACCAATAGGATTATAATGACGAGTGATTTCATCTCGATCTGGCACTTTTTAGACGTTTATACTTGTTAATTTATCGTGTAACTTCTTCAGTAATCGTAATCGTACTGAACAGCATCGACATCCGACGCCGACGTTATATAGCAACTTATCAGTGTTGCAGTGGCGGAGTGGCCGCGTTCTGCTCACGCCCCCGTCCGCGATGAGCCTACTGCAGGATGTGCGCAGAGTCAGTTGATTAGCATAAACATATCAAGTCGAATGGATAAACAAAACGCGTTACGCCGACAAATTGCAAATGTTTGTGGAATATTCGAATTTCGCAGCGCGTGTCTGTCGGTTCGCCGAAATCGGCATGGTGGCGTACGTGCTATGCGTGAATGACCGATTGATGTTGGACAATTTAACTGGAGAGGAAAAAAAACCGATATAGGTACCGCGGGAAAAACAAATTATGCGTCGCGACCTTCGGAAGATGCTACTTTACGTCGCGTCGGTCACTGAATCAAAACACTTGTCAGCTTGTGTATGACTAGTAAGACAATAAGGAACCACATTAAATGCGGTTTACTATTGCGAGTCGCATACAAATCGTTCCCACAACTTCATCGTCATGAAATCGTCAACAACTATTCCGATTATAATTATTTATTTTAATATATTTAAATTCGATAATATTCCAAAGCTTAAATATTACTAGATTTACTTAGTATGCTGTGACTCACCATCATGTCTCATTTCATCAAAGTCTCTGTTCAATTGGCATTCATTTCCATACTTTAATGACGCCATCGCGCGACGCTGTTAGCAGGAAACACTGCGACGTCTTGCAGAGCGCAATGTCGGTGATGCTATCGCGATGGCCCGCCGGCGGCGGTTCGGGCCCGGCGCGCGGTACTTCGTCGCGTGTCCCCGCACCCGAACTATGCGCCTGCTCCACCACCTCGGAGATCACACACGTGCCATCGATCAACCGCTGCGTGAATGATACGTTGCAGGATGTGCAAGTGTCGTTCGGCGAACTGATCGCAATGTACGACTTGCTGGGATCATCCAAGTCCCAGAAACGCAGGCGTTGATCGGTTCCCGCCGCAAGCAGGAAGCCGGAACGGTCGATGCATCCAGTCAGCATGGCCAGCACGCTATTATTGTTTGACTACAACAAATCAAATTATACATCGAAATTGCAAAACTTTATGATAACATACGGAAGTCTTCGACAGCGGTGGATTACTGCTCGCCCAGAGGACTTTCTCCCGGAGTGTCGTCTCCACGTTCCACATGCTGATCTCGTTGTTCCCCTGGAACGCCGAGAAGATATACGACTGCTCGATGGGATGATTGACGATCTTGCGAATGCGTGCGCCCGTCGGATGCTGAATTGTGCCCACGGGCAGCTTGAACCGCAGATCCCACGCGATGTGCACACCCATATTAGTACCGAGCGTCAACCAGCTCTGGTGCGAGTCAATGCAGAAGCTGGTGATCACACCCTGCTTGGTGCCATTTTCCAGCCGCCATGCGCATCCGGGCGCACGTAGATCCCAACCCACTAACGCACCGTACAGCGTGGCGTAGACCAGTACGTTTTGACGGTCCATGTAGTGCATATCCACAGCGCAACCATCGTCGTCAGAGTTCAATTGCCGGGTTTGCAACGCTCCGAATCTGATAAGCGACACACAGTCAGCAATGGACATGGAGAAATTTGGGGTACTTACTTCTTGTTGACGGTGTCCACACGCAGGACATTAATACCGCCGTCTTGGGACGCCGCTGCGATGGACTGTCCATTCTCGCAGACTGCAAGCGCAATAATCCCGCTGCCGCTGGCTAATTTGTGACTAGCAATAGAGCGGTTCGCTATGTTACGACCCTCGATTTTGGAGCAGTCCCATAGTCGTACGCAGCCGTCCGTGGACGAGCTGGCGAAGAACGACGTCTCCGGAATGGCTGCCAAACGTGTCACCGGACCGCGATGCTCATGCAGATGGGCGACCAGCGTGCCCGTGAGATGCCAACCCGGAGGAGGCAGCTGCGGTTTGCAAGCAGTCTGCTCCTCCCATTCTTTGCTGCGATGTGCCTCCATAAAGTGGTCCTGCTGGCGCGCAATCAGCGTGCGCAGTTCCATGCTGCAATTTGCTATGCGATCTACACGATTACGATAGCATCAAGTCGCCCACGTCTTGGTAATGCTTACATTGTATGTAGGATCTTTCATGAAGACTCATATTGGGTATGGGCTCATTGACAAACTTATGCGCACTGATCGTTTCCGGCGCGGGTGAAGAGGGCCTTGATGTTGTGGACCGCGATGGTGGACCACCAGAGTTCGTGCTGTCCGATTGCCGCCGCGTAATCTCCGCCTTCGCTTCGTACTCGTTCTTCACGCGAGCCTCCTCCAGATTGTAGCTGTGGCAGCGTACATTGGACAGGCGACTGTCCAATTCAATACAACCATCGTGCTTCGTCCTTTCACTCTTATCGTTAATCTTATGATGCTTGTTGATTTTCACCAGATGCGAGGACATCTTGAGCATATGCTCCTCCACTTCTGACGTCATGCTATTGGCTTGAAGTCGTAATATTAATTTTTTAATGGTCGGTGGAATTTCGATGGCTTCTGTCCGGAAATTCCCCGATGTGCTCATCATTGCACGCGCCTTTTGATTATGTTCGAGGACCTTCAATAACTCGCGCAGGTTGTCGAATTGGACAACACTGTCATAGACGGTGCGCTTGATGGGTTCCACGAGGGATTCGAATAATAATTCCGGCCTAGGACCAAATCAGTAATTACAGAAAGAGCATTTCGGAAAGTGTCAGAGACCTACTTTTCGATTTGTATCAAGGGATACTTCATGTATGGTGCGACCAGGGGGACGACTTTGCATTGCACATCCAAGGGTGAGAGCCAAGTTGATGCTGAGCAAATTAGGTTCACGACTGCATGTCGAATCCATAGATTTGGATGCACCAAAAAGATGGCACATTCGGTGATCAATTCGCGCAACTCTGGTTTTGTAATGAGCCCCAACTCGGTCAACGATGCCATCGCATGTATAGCTCTCATCGTGACAAATTCACAACTGTCGTTTAATCCCTATCAATTGATTGCATTAAGACCCTCCGCGAATCCTCAACGATGATTTCTTACCTGGAGTAAGAGAGGAGTCAAGATATGCGAGCAATGGCAACCCAAATACGCTGCAACACCAACAATGCACTCGAAGAATGTGCCCCGCAACTCCTTATCCTCATCGTTCAAGAATGTGATGATGTGACTGAGTAGAATATCATTGGCTTTCTGCTTGCCGAAGAACACACACAATTTCGTGATGCCGTTCTCCATCAGCGTGCGCTTGACCAGCGTCGGCGAGTTCGTGAGCAACGTGCTGACCGTCTGTTGAACCATCTCGTGCAGCGTTTGCAATTCGAGCTCATAATTCAACCGCGAGCCATTTGCGTGCTTTGGGGTCACGCAGCTGCCGTTTTGATCGTTGCAATCCGCCTGAGTGTATTCGAGGTACCGCAGGGCGGTTTCGGCAAGGTGTGCGATGTTTTGGGCGTACGCGGCGCGCACACATGCCGACGGATCGACTGCGAGCGGCGCCAGACCGGGTAGGATATACTCGGGGAAGATATTCGCATCGGAGCGGGGAATGTGTTTCGCAACCGCGAGACATTTCGTGATTGTATTGATCGCCGCCACCTTAACCCGTGAATTATGGTCTTGCATCAAGTACATCTGTAAAAACGGTGGCTATAAAGACATCTTTGAATACAATTTGAAATTGTCTTACAATATACGGCAATATGCGGTCCATCACTGTTTCTTCGTTGGCATGCAATGCCAATTCATGGAGGATTTCCAAACTTTTGAGTTTTGAGGCGCAATCATGCAAGCCACGAATGGTCGATGTGACCAATGATACGATAATAACCAGGCCATCATTATCTTTATCACGTTCACCGGTCTCGTTCTCCTCGCCGGAGCATAAAAACTTGAAGATATTCCCAATATCGTTCTTCAGACGAGCGATTTTTTCGTCCGGCGAAAGCACCGGACTTGCTGAGAACATCAACATATAACTTTGCAAGAATGTGTAGAAATATTCGGGGAATAATCGTCCGCGTTCTTGCGCCAGGTACACCTCGGCGCTCAGTCGCTGTGCAGGATCTTTCTGTATCATTGAAGCTATTAGGTTCCGCAGGGCGACATCGTCCAAGCGGTCTAAATGCTTCTGTGGCGAGTACTCGCCACTTTTATACGCTAGAAGTTGTGATAGTTCAAACGGCGACTGTCCTTCATTCCACAACTCCAACAATGCACATCTGAATAAAATTATAAGATCAAAACGTAAGTCCTTTAAGTGACCTTTCTCAGACATACCCTGCTGAGAAGATATCCATGACCGGCTTTAAATCGCCACTGTTGCAAGGATTCTCGTTGAACATGGTCGTCGTGTCGGTCGTCAGCGTTTTGATGAATCTTTCGGGTGCAATATAGCACGTGCGTCGTCGCGACGTGTCGAAGAAGTAGGAATAATCGGCGGGATTGTCTTCGGGAAGGAATGTTGGTTTGAAGGAGGCAAAGTCCACCAGAAGCACCCAATTCCATGAGGTCAACATGATATTCTCGAGTTTGATATCACCATGGCACACGCCGACCTTGTGGCATTGGTACAGCGCGTAGAGCACCTGAAAGGTGATCCATCGCTTCTCGATGCTTGTCAGAAAAGGCCGGGTTGATATGCGATCGTAGAGGCTGTACTTCACGTACTCGCGCATCACCACACCCGCCTTATCGGTGGTAACCATGCGTTGAAACGGCAGGCAATTGACCGCCGACGCCAGAGTGGTGCGAATCTCCTCCAGACGCTGCTCGTAGATGAAGAGCGGGAATGAGGGATCGGGAATGGCGAAAAGTTTGACCACGACAAGGCCTTCTTGTGACTCTGCACGAGCCACTTTGAGAAATCGAGTGCTTCCCAGACTACGCATGTAGCAAATGTTTCAAAATCTTGCTCATTTTTGCGGTGCATATTTACATACCTAACATCGAACTTCAAGTCGGTCAAATCGGTGAGATAATGCTCGACAGGGAAGATCGCCGATGGGGCGATACCCACAAGTTGATTTCCCATGATTTCGGTTCTTTTAACACTATCACACTGTGTTTGATAACGTGATAAGACGGAATTTTTGCATGGTCTCTTATTTTGGGTTTGCAATGGTTTGTTTTGATAACAGTCGCGAAAACATATGATATTGACGTTTTCTAAGGGTGAGTTATTCTAGGGGAGCTCAAAATTATACAGTGCTTGTGTTGGTAACACTGAAACAACCCCTATTTTGGTAGTAAATGCGGTTTTATAAGGTTGGCGACACTGTCATCTCCTCCTTTACCGCTAAGTTTGCTTAATTTTTGGCGGGAAACAAGTTTAAAAAATTACTTACCTAATTTTAACAAAGTAATCTTATTAGAAAATGAAACCATTAATGAATTCACATCAAATTTTATTAAAATCAAACATTTTTCCTTCACTTTTACGTACGTACAGATAATTAGCAATCGATGCTGCCCATGTTTATTAGTTTGCATATAACGGTTAAATCAATACAATTAATATAATCCGCATGTTAACTTACGAGATACATTTATAGATACGTAGAGT
>JARJDR010013495.1:0-35345 GCA_030264135.1 Myllaena sp. GC000078 | reverse complement strand
GTAGTTGCAGAACGGGTACGAGATAACGAACTCAAGTATGTGCATTAATATTTCATCACGGGTCCTCCCACACAAACCGAGAGGAGGGAGGGATGAAATGTTCTTCTTTCTTAGTGTTTCGTGCGCACGCAAGTGAAGAATTAAATACGTACGACTCGGGGCGGAAAAATAAATAAAATAAAACAAGTGCTCTCGACGGGACAAAGAAGCAGAGGTAGCGTATGTGAGCGGCGCCCGAATTAAAAATATGAACGAAGCGGAAAAACAACACGCGCGCACAAAGAAACAAGTTATTACCGCGAGCGTCGGGTAACTTTGGGCAATTCGTACACACGTACAGTACCGCTGGTGGTTTTATTTTTATAATTGCGTCGAGCGCACGCTTGCGTAATTACGATGTCAGCGTACTGGAAACTTTTGACGGGCCATTTTTTTCGGGGCAGACTGATGGAAGGAATACGACGCGCGGGGTGGGTGTTTGTAAATGCGATTTGAATAATTAATAGTTACAACAATGAAGCAAGCGGTTTCCGCCTGCGGATGATTGAAAATCAATTCATTGCACGTATGCGTATCATTTCTCGCGTAATAATGAGCATTCTCTTTATTTAACAATCCGCTAGCCATGCAGAAGCGCATTTATTTGTTTAATCCGATTCCCGCCAACTATCCGCATCTATACCACGCTCGTCGCGCAGAAAATCCCAAGCTCTTTAAAATTATAATGATGTTGTTGCAGCCGCCGCCGCCGTAATTAAGCGCTGTTGATTTTTCATTTGAATATTTTCAGCCCACGAAAAAGTACAACGCCCAATGTAATTATATAACATTTTCGGCCGGCAAACGCAATGTGCAAATTGGCTCGGCTCGCGGGAAATGAAGATGTTCGCGCTGCGCGAAAAAAGAAACACCGCATCGCGCTTGCCGGCGGCGTTGGGGTATTAGCGATTTAATTAAGCGTCGCTTAATTTAAAAGATAAAGCGAGTAAATCAAGAAAGTTATGATGGAATTAGCGGTCGTCGTCGGGCGGGGGGGCGCCTGCTCTATTATCCTAGAACTTAACACCACCGCCAGCCGGTGAACGATTAAGGGCAAGCGGGCGCAAGCAAATGCGCACGAACGAACGCACCCAGAGATATAGCCGCCGACCGCAAAAATAAAATGAGGAGCGCGCAAATGGCCACGAATGAGAATGGCTAAATGAGAAAATGGCATTTTAAAGAAGAAGACGCGCCGCCGCGCAAAAGTTTATTATCGTCTCCGTGGTGCGCCTCATTTTCGTCGATTTGTTACTGGGCGGCCGCGCGCGTCGCGTCATCAAAGTTCAAACAGTTCAAACATCAATTCGAACGACTTGCCACTGGCTTGGGCGAAGAATTGCGATGAAGACGCAACACGCGGCGCCGGCGGGGATGGGGAAACTGCGGACGGACAACGACGGCGTTGATTGCAATCGCAATTGTGTGACGGCCGTCTTCTCTCCTCGCCCAGCCAACCAACCAACCAACCACCCACCCACCACGATTGTCATTCGTATTCGGCGTTCGTTCATTTATTCGTTCGTTATCATCTCGTCGCGATGCGCAACTAGGAGCCGAATAGGAAATTAGATTCGTGCGGCATTGCAATTCGCGCAAATATGACGGCGGAGAGTCCTTTTTTTTCCTTTCGTTCTCTTTCATTTCTTTTTTTGTGCTGCGAAACTTTGCTGCAAATCGGTCGGCCGACAGCAAATAATTCAAAATTTAGACACTCTATATATTATCCGCCCCGCGGGGTGCGATCCCTTCGATTTGTCCTTTTTAGCCGCGCCACGTGCGATTCAAGTATCGTTTTCACACACACCAGGGTAAAAAAACCCAGTCATCTAATCGAATTCGACGCATGACGAACCGACAGTTATCAGTAAATATCGCCGACTTATTGTTAGCTTATCTACTTTACTCGGAGTAGCTACCCTTCGCCAATCTTGTCGAGGGCAAGACACGTGACAATGGTGGCGGTGGCGGTGGCGGTGCGCACGCTTCATTTCGGGCACGTGCCCTACCCCGCCGCCAGCGGACAATAAATCGTGCGATTACACAGCATTGTGCCGCCCGCCGTCTGCAAACGCCCCCAAACCCGCACCCGCTTGCGCCCAACCCAACTGCGTGAAATCATACCTTAATCCGGTTAACTCCCAACCGGAAATTGAAGTTTTAATTGCCGGACACGCGTCGTCCAGCCATCGCACACCCCTTTTTGCTCTCGCCCGGCGCGCCGCCGGTTTCTTAATGAAGAACGCGCCGCAGAATTTTTGGGCTGTTTGTCGCCGCCGATGTGTTAACTGCTTCATTTTTATTTTATGCGTTTCAACCTTATTTTAATGATGTACCAAAGAGGGGATTAACCGCTTATTTTATGATGCCCGTAAAAAATTGCTGATCGAGGATTTGGACGTTAATTGCGGTTTTTCCGGCGTTAGCGTATGAGTAGTTTTGCCGCCCGTCGAATTTTACAGCAGCATCTTTCCGCTGCTACGCTCTTCATGTTGTGCATAAAATTTTACAACGACGTTTCGCATCGCACAAACTTTTAATTAGGTATCTACTTAAAAGTTTCCTCCTCCATCCACCCACCCGTGTGCATTCACGCATGCATGCACATGACATCATCTTCTGCAGCGGGGAAAGAAGAAGGCTACGATCGCAAATTCAAACCGTAAATACTATCTAATTATGCGGGCAATGTAAACGCTGGTGCAATGTCAAGCGATTACGCAGGCGGCATGCACTCGAGCAGCAGCCGGGACTAAGGACATAACGAAATTAAGCAGATGTGGTCAAGCTCACCTGTACCGCCGACCTCTAGGTGCGAACCGCTTTTAGCGAAGAAATAACATTAATGTTTCATGGGCTATATTAGGGCAGCGCGCGCGCGCCGCACGCGTTACATCCAAAGAATGGGCGCGCAAACTTTTTTTATGAGTTTTAATAAAAGTTTCAAATTAGTTTTTCATCCCCTAATTTGTTTCTGCATCGCCGGTGCGTGCGCGCGAAAAAGGCAGGCATCTTATTACGGCTGCAAGTCGAAAAGCAAAGTTTCAAAATGCCAAAATGCGTGGCCGCGCCTTCCGAAACAACAAACAGAACACGCGGGGAACAGGATCAGGAGCAGCAGAGGAGCAGCAGATAATCGTTTGCAATTTATAAGTAATCACTTTGAGTTTGCGCGCCCATGCGACGCGCACCGATATTTGCATCGTTAGACGTGGTGCGGCGGGCGATACAAGTTTAACGAACTAAACAGCGCCTGGCGCGCGCGAGTCTGTTAAATTGCCAAACAGCTTCATCGCGTCATGCCCCCGTAAGAGATCGCGCACTTAGTGTTTCAATGGGCGCCGCCGCCGAAGACACGCCAGCACTAAATGAGTAGCACGCGCGATGATAACTTCTTAAACTCTCAATTAATCCTGATGGATGAGTCTACTTGCGGGCGCTCGCCGTTCGTTTCAATTCGCTCTGCGCGCGTGCAAAAAGTGACATGCACAGGGCGAGAAAAAGAACAGCACGCGTGCCAACGCTCTGTGTCTTCATCGCATTGCGCAACAAATTCGATGCGACAACGCGTCGACAATGTCTTCTATCAAACGAGGAATAAATTTCACTCAACCGCAACTATTTTAATCCGTCGCTCCTCCTTTCCAGCGCTCTCCGGCCACTAAAGCGCGCATTAATTAATCTCCATATAATATTTGATGGAAACAAGTAGTGTGTATGCGAGTAGCGCGTTGCTTCATTATGCTTAGCGCGCGCCGACGACGACGACGGCGACGTCGCGTCGCGTCGAGTGCTTAATGTTAATTGATGAAGCGATGCCTTAATGTGCGCGCCGCGCGTATGTTACACATAAAAGCGCATCGAAAATGACAACAAAGAAGTCACGATATAATAAATAATTACTGCGACGCTGGCGCTGGGGCGCTCGGCTGCCGAGTAGAAGTTTTCCGTGGCGCGAAAACGTTGACGTTTGCATTCGTTGCGACAGTTGCAAAACTTTGCGCCGCCGCCGACGTCGTCTGTTTTGATATTCATGTCATTTTCACTCGCAGCAATCTCTTTCGGTCGCGCACATTTTTCTCCCGCCTAATTCTTTTCTCGCCGGCCGGAATTTTTATTAGATTTAGCGGCAAATTGCATAAATTTGTAACACACCGCCCATGATGAATAGTCGCGCAAAGCACAAATTTTCACTCGACGAAAAAACCATAACACGCCCTTGCACTAACCGAATTAATATTAACGCAAAATGAAAGGCGAGCAACGGAATGCGCGATTTCCGACTCTGCTGCATAAAGCGCGCCATGCATTTGATCGTCGTCGTCCCGCGTGCATTATTTATGGAGCGCCCCCCAATTCGGCGGTGCCTTTTCGTCCTTCTCATCTTCATCGCGTCGCCAGCGGGGTGTCGTCGTTGTCGTCTGCGAAAAGTGCGCCTGCATAAATTATAAACCGCGACATACGGAAGGGGGTGCACACGTGAGGTGGAGGGCGGACTACGTCGTTCTCGTAAAAGCGGAACGAAATGCGGTTGCCGTTTGCATACGTGCGAGAACTTTTTCTTCTTCCTTGCTATGATATGGCGCGCGCGCGGGCGCGGCGGGCGCGCAGGCCGATGTCCTACCGCTAATACTAGTAATAAATCATGAAGGTGCACGCCGTGCCGTTCGGGAGCGCCGCACATGCGTGGCTAAAAAATTAATCGAAAAATAAATTGAACTGTGTCGAGAGGGAGCGGAACAACCCCTTCGAGCTATTGAAAATTTCCGTCGCAACTTAATATTCTTGCGAAATTAAATCGAAACGTGGCACATTTTGCCAGTTCTTTATTTGCCATGCCAATGAAAGGCAATTACGCAAATGGCGTAGAAATTTACTCGCTTCGCTATCGTTCGATTAGTTTCACCTTTGTTTTGCTTCGGGGGTTGATGCAGCCGTGCACATCTCGCGGCACTGCGCCAAGCCGTAAAATCTCCATGCGTGTTTTTGCACAAAAAATCGGTGCGGTTTTTCGTTCGGCGGACCAAAACAAAATTCGGTCATGTGCTCTTTTTTTTCTGCACTACTATGCAAATCGCATTACGCATTCGCGCAATAGTATCGACGAAATATTGATAAATACGCCAAGCGCTGAGCATATTTTCGCCACTGCGGCGTTTTTTTTTTTTTTGGCTTGGATGTCATGACACCTGCCACGCAGGCGCCGGCGCCGCGACCGGATGGACGTGCTCGCCGGCGCCGCCGGAGATGGTCCCCCCACACCGCGAGCACATACATGCTACCCATAGCGTGTGATTGATTGTGGCGGGCGATGCCGATCGGCGCTCTCGATATGATTTCGCGGCGCGCCAACAAATGCGCGGTTGAATGAAAAATGTCAGGCGGAAGAGAGGCGGTTTGGGTCGTATGCCGATTCACGTTTGCCGATGATATACTGTTTATATGATCGAAGTACAAAACGCCGGCGCAGAAGTTTCGGCGACGATTGCGTGGCGCCATGATTAATCTTTGTCGTTAAAATACTTCATTCCCCCCCATATGTGGGTATTGCTTACTTATTATTTTTGACATTTATAATTAACATTGAAACACAAAAAGGGCATACTAGCGCTGTTGTGTGCCAACACAAATGTAATTTTGTTGAAATTGTTTACCCCGAAGGAGACGTTGATGTAAATATATATCATGCAGATCCGTGTGTGAAGCAGAGAACAACGAAGATGATAATAATGATGATGATTCCGAGGATTTCGCAGCCGACATATGCATGCCGTGCGCAAATACAAGCCTGTTGTTTGCTGTAATACGCAACGAAATTAATATTAGGATGCGTGGGAGTCATAATACTGTTCGTATGTGTACCACCATCCTGTCGTCGACAGGGCAACTTAGACATCAAACCAAGTCGCCGCCGCCGCCGCATACCGCAAATAGTGCCTACCTAGTAGGTAGCAAAATCCGATTTAATACAAATGGCTCGCTTTGGTTTCGACAGTGCTGCCGCGAACCAAAAATGGTGTGCGTTTGCCATTTTTCGCGTAGAAAATGTTTTTCCACGCAGTGTCGCGCGCTGCTTTTCTATTTGGAAAGGATTTTGCATGCCAACTAAACCGTAAACTAACAGAACAGCAACTCGAAAAGAAAAAAAAAACAGCAACAACAACAAGAAGAACGAAAACAATCCCACGAAAAACGACGTAAGGGGAGGACGGGCAAGACCGGGACGAATGTTATACTTCGTAGCTGCGCGGCTTTCCAGATTTTCCCAGCTTGCCAATCATACTTTCGGTTTATCTTTTCTTCTTAAATTTCCAACGTAAACACCGCCCGGGCGGGAACGAAAACACGCACGCTTTGCGGTCGTCGGGCGCATAATATTGCAGTTGTTGCGCTTCAGCGCGTTAATAATAAATATGAAAAGCATGAATTCAATTTGCGTAGAATGTCGGAGTGCATTCGGATGACGGACATACCGTACCTACCTACCTACCTACGCTTCCGCAATAAAATCGGCTGCCTGATTTTCATGTTGCGCGCATGAAAATGAAATTCAACAGAAATTATATCATCTTTTGATTGGCCAGTAGCAGCCAGGACGTCTCAAGAGCTTTCGCAGCAACGCCAACCGCCAGATGTGATTTTCTTCTTTGAAGATGAGAAGAAGCCTCTGGCCATTGGCAAATTAAACTTGTCTCGATCGTTAATAGCAATCTGCTTGCGATAGGTAATAGTTCAAAGCGTGCAATTTGTTATTTCTGCGAAAAAATATATCGTCCGATAATTGCGCTCCGCCGATGTCAACGCAAGCCGGCTTGCAATGTATGGCATTAATTAAAAATTCAATAATGGATTTAAAACTTTTGCGGGCGCGAGCGCGAGCGCCCCGCGACTACATTATCAAAATGAGAAAGTTGTTAACCTCGGCGTGCAGATACATACCTCCAGAGTATCGTTAAAAGGGATCATAAAATGGATTCGCAATTAATTTATGCAACTCGAAGGAATTAACTCTGCGGCAAGAAGTTGGCGCTCGTCGCGAAGTTTATGCCAACGTCGGGACTTTTTTCCACCCCTGCCCCTCCTCGCACATCATATTTTGAATAAGTAAACCCAAACGCATGGCGCTGCTTGCATTTGCGATTTAAATCTGGCATCATTAAATTTATTAGCGTCGGCAGACGCGTATCGACAATGGCGTTTTTCTTTGATGCGTGCGCAAAGAAATGCGCCACAATAAATTTAAAACACACGCTCCTCCTTTAAGACGTGCCGTGCCGCAGGAAGCGAGCGACAAAAAGCTCTCCGACAAGCAGCTTTATAATTGTCCTGCCTTGGGGCGCAGACGCCACCGCCGCCGACGACGACGACGACGACGAGAAGAGGCCATTGTGCGGCCTGCGGGGGTGGCAGAGGCGCGTAATTGCAAAGCGAAGTACAAATATGAATGTGCGCAGGTGCACGCGCTGCAATTTGTAGGAAGTGCCATCCCACCCACTTCCCGAACACAAATCACACTGGTAACGATCATCTGTTTTACGCTTAAGAGTTTATTATAATGCCCATCGTGTGCATGTCGATGCAGATAAACACGCGTCGGATTGTTATCATTAAATCGCCTGGCACATCCTTTGTGCGGGGTGCGTGCCCGCCCCTCACCCTAATGATGTCAGGCGCAACGAATCAATTACGCGTCGCGAAGAACTCAGCGGCCATTCTGTGACGTATCAATCGCTAGGCGCGCCGGCGAATGGCATTATTAACACTCTGCTTTCGCGGCTTTCCTTTCTCATGCTCATTATTTTTATATCCGCCGCGACATTCTCGTCCGCCCTCGAGCCATACACGCTGAGTCCTCGAATTTGTTCTGAAATCGAGGCCCTGGTGTTGGGGGGAAGAAAAAGGCTCTCCAGCAATGGCATACACACCTTTTCTCTTCTACCCCGCCGGCATGCGCGTGTTACGTTTGCCATTTGCGCCCTCTCACACGTACGTAGCGCGCGGTGGCTGCGCCGTGGGGATGCTTTTAAGTTCGGCGAACAACTTCCAGACCGGACGTGCCGCGCATTCGCATTGCAACCCCCGTGCATTGATTTGAATTAAGTCGGCGCCGCCGTCCATTCACTGCATTCCGCGCTGCAACGTTGCAAACACACTGGCGCGCTCGCGCGGAGTGGAGTAAGTACTCATACTGAATCACATTTACGTGGGCGAAGCCAATTCGAACCACTTTGCGTGCGCTTTTTATGAAATGGCCCGGGGAAGACTTTTCTAATTGAAAAAATAATGGCACGATGTTCAATTCGAAATCAATGTTCGCGTAATGGGAAAAATGAGCGCGATTGGATTTTGCGGCGCGCGCACATAATTTCAGGTGATCGCCGGCGAATAGTATAATGCCTTTCAGCCGATCAGCGCGCTTATCGGTTATTTGCCGTCCGGGAAACAAAAGAACGGCACTAAATCTCCATTTACCTCGTCGTTAGGCGGAGACGGGAATTATAATCTCGTTGGCGTCGTGCATATTTGCAATTTGCCACACATACACCTCTTGCTTGTTGCTGTTCGCGAGGCGCTTAATGAAAAACGAATCAGGATATAATTACAGGCTGCGCGTATTAGGTGGAAGGCGGCCGGCGCAGCGCGCGGCGCACACCAACACACCGCCCCCGATCATCGGCGATAATAACGAGTTTTATAATAGCGATTATGACGGCGAACGTGTAATTACGAAATATTTTATGTTGCCTACATGATGGACTGCGTATGATATCGTGCCCAACAACGGCGCGATGTTATCGCAACCCACGACCTGCTTGATGCTGCTACCGATTTATCGTTTGTGCTTTTGATGCGCCACGCGTTTTCGTATTAGGCAGCCTAATTACTTAATACAATTCGATTTACCTAATATAATATGTAGTATAATACAATCAAGTTATAATAAAATTGAAGCAAATTTACTCAAGTATTTGCTGTTAGATGGCGTGCAGTGTACCGGCTGAGCTATTTTTCTGACTGATTGTGAGTCAATTTACTCACGACGATGCATTGTGAAGCGTGCGGCGGTCATTGTGCGTGGCGTTGTGTTTGCTTCATTAATTCATGATAACCGCGCGTAAGATGCGAACCGAACACTGTACCAGCATGTTGAACATGAGTGGGAAACAATAGCCTTCGTTGCATCAGGTGATACGATACGAAAATTACCGGGCGACATTTTCGATAACACAACACCACCGTATTGTGGTATACACTGCTTGCTGGTCATAACAATAATGGTCGCGCGTTGATTGATTCACAACGCTGGGCGATATCAAAATCCTTACAACATTTTCATTGTCCTTCTGATCGAAGGGGGGGAGGAGGTCAATATTGCTCTTGTGAGTATTGTGCGCATTTGCCAATGGGGGGCTTAATATAAATTCTGACGTTTTATTAAAGCGCATTACATACGCGGCCGGCTGGTGGCTTTTGATGTTCGCATAAGACTCGCGCGAGCGGGTGCTCCATTTCGAACGTGATATATCAAAAGGGCGCACGCTTCGTTGCGCCCCGCATGCAAATGGAATGCGCGATGATCAGCGTGCGGACGTGCACAAAAGAATTGACTGGGAGGTGGTTGAAGGGGGGTTGCCAGGGCGCGGCCACATTGATCCGGACCTCCTCCCCCGAGGTCTGCCCCGTCTTAGGGCAAATCGACGAGTCACTCGGATTAATTAAGCGATTGTTTACGAATGCTGAAAAATTAGTTGTTGCCAAGCCCCCGGAAACTAGCTAGACACGCTTTGAAAGGGGGTTGGGAACTTTAACCCACTAAGAATGACCCTGCTTTTTCGTACTAAATTTTAATTAAAATCAAACATCACATGGACGATTTAAGTTGCTCGGGCGTCGGGTATTATGAAATGTATGTAATTTTTTTTCGCGCTTAACTAATGATTGCGGGACGCCGCCGAATGCATCCATCCAATTAAGGTTTCGTCACGTGTATGGCGATCTAATTGATTCGCAGCACACATACATGCGCGCACGTTTGCGGCCGGCTGCGGACCGCACGAATTCGAAGCGTAAATTGTATCACCGTCTGCTGGACAGCCCAAACCCGGCGCGCTCCTTTTTTTTTTAATTAAAACGTACCAGAGCGCCAGCGCGTGAGTGCCCGTCGACATGATTTTTAACTTTATTTGGAAGAGCGATACCCAACGCTTTTCACGCCCTGACGAACGCAAACGTGATCCTTGGCGAAATGAAACGCGAGTGAAAATGATGAATGAATTGATCCGATTCGGATTCTCTTGCAGGACGTCTTCTCGTGGCATGTTGCGAATTGCGATTTGCGCCACCTTTTTGAGGCTTGCGGACACGCCTTGTATGTCCAGTGCGGGGACGCGTTTTTCCATACCGTTGCGCACGTTCGTGCCCCTGCGTGCGCTTTTGTTTTTGTTTTGTCCTGCGAACCGTGTGTCTGACCAGAGGAGCGGACTGGCCGGATGCATGCGGGCAGATGACGCCGGCGCTTTTTTTCCCCGTTGCGCGCACCCACGCATTTTTTCTATTTGCAATGCGCCGTCGTTTCGTTTTTCCGGTTTGCTGCGTCGCGCAAACGTTTTCGTTCTACATTTTACTTTGAACGACGCACCACATTTCTCTTCCGCCAACTGAATATGTCGCTCGCTGCGCTCCGGCTAATTGTGAGTGGTTCTGTATTAACCGGCCAAAGAAATTAATTATCTCAAATTGAAATTCATTGCAATGTCCGCATATTCCACTAAAATATATTGCTATTAATATAATGTGCGCAAATATTTCATATGCGCGCTGAAATGGATTTATGAAAAATGTTGTTTTACTAAGAATGCAACGCGCGCGATATGGTATTATGTATGCACGGTGGCATGACTCTGATTCGAGTTATTTTAAATAAAATCGTCTCGCTGCGTTTTCATTATGCATTTTAAAATTCATGAACGATCTTCGGAATGTATCAACGCGGACTGCAGCGCAACAACAACCGCTCACTCACCCGGTGCGCGCGCGCGCGCGTCGGAAGCAATACGGAATAAAATATTTCAAAAGCATATTGAAATATTTATGCAAATTTCGCGCTGGATTTTTTCCCTTATGCAACAATGACGGACATTTTCTGCACGTGCATATTTTCGCATCAGTTTCGCCGATACGGCGCGAGACAATCGCCTGCGCGCAAACAGGAAGCGTTCGTCGTCGATGACGCGCAATGCTGAGTGGGCTATTAATTTTTAAAAGGTGAATTATGAAGTATTCCTGTTGTGCGCTCGTCGCGATGATGACACTCACCCCCTTTCCTTCCGCCGACGCCGACGTATTCAATCTTTTATATTCCTTTTCGGGCATGCCTTGCATTCTACTCTGCGAGACGGGATAAAATACACGGAAAAAGCTCTTTCATTCCATGTTGAACATCGTGAGGAGGAAGAAAAACCCACGGACGATATCTTAAAAGATGAAGCACCCCCGCGTGTACCTCGATACTTTCCACCCCCGCGCCATCTCGGATATTACAAAAAGATGTTTGAGAATGGCGGTGAAAAGAATGGGAGGAAAGGGAGATGCGGATGAAAGAAACGCGAATTCGTGCGATTAATAAATCACAACGCTGAGTGACTGAGTATGCGTTACCACTTTTCGCGTGTGCGCGGGTGAAACCGATCGGTTCCACATTGTATGACGGCGGCGGCGGCAATAGAGTGAAAAAAAAGGAAAGGGATCAGCATAGGTGGGTTCGTGGGGGTAGCTGGAATAACCGATCGCTATCGCGTACTCAGATTGGGAAGGCCCACATACACACCCACCCACACACGCGCGCATACATCCTCGCCAATGCTTTTTCATTCTTTTATCGGTTGCGTCGCGCGTGGCGCCATACATCAGAGGAGGGCTTTTTCGCCGCAATCGCGTATGCGTTCCACGTGCCGCGCATGTTTCGTGCGTCCGGTCTGTCGATATGTCCGCCCCCGACGCCAACGACGACGTGCGAACGTATAGAACGACAACGTCGTGATGTTGCTGATGTATAAGCACTACTTTTCTTAACGCCAAGCCAAACCGAAATCCACGGTGGACTGCTGCGTGTGTGTGTGTTGTGTTCATTAAAAAACCAGCTGCTCATAAATGCAAATTGCGACATTAACACTTAATACATGACCCACGCGCTTTATTGTTTAGGCGCGCTCGCGCTCAGGTACTGGACACAAAACAGACGTTTATTAATTGCATATGCGTGTGTGCGGTGGTCAACGAACAATGCGTGCCTTGTTTTCCTCCCTTCTTCTCCCCCAGCCGCGAAAGAACCAACCCTGGGTGTGGGTTACCAAGTCACGTGAAGTGATTGTGCACTGGAGGTGCGGCCAACGACGAAAAAGTGCGGGCGATAAGGATCGGGAGAGAGAGTCCAGGGCGCGTTCTCGCTTCGCTGCCTTGGCTGCGCAACAGCAATTAATCAAAAACCACGAAGGCGCATTTAATGCGCCCGACATAGCATGCTCTCCCGTGCGTGCGTGCGCACGAGAGCTGCCTATGCAGGGAGAACGAATGTTCGGTTCGGTTCGGTTTTGCGTGCGGGGCGCGTTTTGCCAGGAATGCGGTGCGCTAAAGGGATGACAATGGCCGCAGGAGTGCTACTGCGCCCGCCCGCCTCGCTGCCCGTCCGGTTAGTATGCGGCCGCGTAATTGTGCGACAATCAGTCCACATCAAACAATCCCGCCCGGATTAATTAGGCAGTTTTTTGCGTACAGTCCTTCAGCGCCGCGATTTGTTAGTAGTCGTGTGTACACCCTCCGAGCGCGCGCGCGCTTCTTATGGCAAGTCGAAAGTCAACAGAATGACAAGCAATTAGTCGCAATGGGGGGCGGGCGGGGAGCGTTGCGGCAAATACGGTATTATCGAGCATTGCCTAAAATGCCCCTCCCGATTCCCCTGCTTCATTTGCGAAAAGTCTACCTTTATAATTGCCAAATATTTGAGACGGTACATAATTAATTTACGTGATACGCCCGTTCGACGGCGACGTGGGCGCGCGCTTTTTGGCAACATCAAAGCCCGTCAATCAAAAATATTCGAGTCGTCATCCTGTCATCTTGTTCGTGGTGCGCGTTCTTTTTTTGCCTCTTTACTGCCGCGTTTTCCGTGTCAATTAACAACCGGCCGCGTAAAAGTTATAGCGGCGCGCAGGTCAAGATCGCACATAAAACGTCAATTACACGCGTTGGTGGTGCTCGAACCCGACTCAAACCGGGAGGATCTCTAGCAACCGAACGAACCGCCCTTCTGCGGTTTGCGTTTTGTTTGCGTATATTACGCGATCTTCTTCCTCCTGGCCAGACAGACATGAAATGAAAACATGATGCTCTCACCCGAACAACAAATATAAACAATATGCCCGACTCGCGTGCAACAAATAATATGATTAGCTAGTTGCGTAAATGATAACGGGGCAAACAACATACATTCATACAACAGCAGCAGCGGCAGCCCGCGGGCGGAACATTTTCCTTTCCCGTTTGTGGCCGCGCAAGAGGTTTGCAATAAAAATAGGACGCACGAGTGCTGCACGGCATAATGGGATCTACAAGTTTAAGTAGCATGCTCCCGGTTAAAGGCTCAATGGATGTTTGCGGTTCGTACATAGAAACACACACACAGCAAAAAGTTAAAAGCGGGAAACTATGTTAAACTGTTAAACTGCAGCCATGTTTTAACGGAAGTTAAAAATCACAGCAGCGCTTGATGGCGCGTTATTAGTTCATACCTTAATGCCGTAATCGACTTTCATCAACGTGCTTGCGATGCATTGTCAGCATTCGCTGCTTATCTCTGCTTGCGATCTGAAAAATGTACTCGACGTCGATTAATCAATGCGGGGAAAATGCGGCCACACTAAATGTGTGCGAGTTGAATGAAATCATACCATAGTCTTTGTGCGGCAAAAACACAACGTCGCCATTAAGCAGAATGCACCAAAAAAACAAAAAAGGTTACGCTTCAGCGAAATTTCACAATAGGGGTAAGTGCTCTTCGGTGTCTATTAAAAATTGCAAAATTCCAAAATGCGCATTGCACGGGCGGTCGGGGGGTGAAAGGGTTGGAAGGGTTGCGGGCCGGAACATGTGTTCGCGCATTAAAATCCCGATTTGCATCGATTTGTTTGCACGAGGGCTCCATTGATACTTTGCAGCGTGCGCGAGCGGCGACCGACCGCACCAAATCAGCGAGCGCACAAATCCCGAGAAAAATCCTTCGGCACACACACGCGTGTGCGAACGGTCCGGTCCGCATTGTTGCCCGCCAGCAAACGTATTATTAGTGACAATTGATACGTTTCACTGGGGTCGGTGTATGCGGGAGGCTCGTTGAGTACTGTGCTGCCTTTTTTCGCGTCGTGCAAATATTTGCGGATCGGCTGTAAGTGCCCGACAGCCACTACTAGCCGCCACTTTCAGCATGGATGCGCAATTGCCCTATCACTCGCGTATGCGCGCCGCATACAACTCCCTTCCATAAACCCACCCTCGAACCGCCCGCAATGGACAAACAATATCATCCCAACCACCCTTGCGCGCGCTCGTTCAAGCGTGGCGATCGGCCGGTTTCACGTTAACGATATTCGTATTATAATGTTTCCAATTCGTCTGTCTGTATCTGAGGGGTGATTTCTCGATTACGCACGCGAATGTTTCGAATGTGTATCATTTCAATTCGCAATAATGTCGTCGCGGCTCGCCGAATAAATCCTTCAAATTGTCATTATGAATAGGTTGGCGCGCGGTCCTAAAACAACCCTCCACGCGATGGTGGAGGGGATGCTCGAGTGCATTATCACAAAGCACAACAAATCGAATCAAAAACGCGGCGTGCTTGTTTGCTCACTGCGAACGCACAAATAAGATTCGATACGTCCGCGTCCGGGGGATGATCGTACGCACATGCCGGACCGTGGACGGACGACATGTGCGCTCGCGTCGATTAGTAAATATTCGATTCGATTACGGACTGTTTGTGTTTCGGCGTTGTTGGTTTTGCGGTCGTAGACCTTATGTCACTGTACGAGTATCTCGCATGCCAGTAGGGGTGAAATATGCCACAAACCAAAAATAGACTCTTTGCACCTACATGGCAATAATGTCATTGGCGGGCGGCACATCATGACGTTGACATCGGCGTTGCTCTCACTCTTTGCGCCTAATGGATTCATTAGAAAATTAATCAAAGTCGATGCAGCGACACAATGTCGTCTGCCTCCTCCACCGATGATGATGAGGAGTTCGACGAAAGAAAATGCCATCGTCGTTGTCGGTGGTGGTGGCGGCGGCGCTCTCGTGCCATTGCAACTAATAGTGGAAAATAGATGAAAATCTGCACGTCACTCTCGCTGGCTCGACTGCACCCTCCTCCCTCCGACGCTGACTGATGATTAACAAGCTGCCGTGGCAGCGCAAACGATGTTTGCTCAACGCGAAAATCTGTCCGCTTTTTTTCTTCTTCTTCTTCTTCTTCTTCATCTCCTTCGTCTTCTTTGGGCTCCTGTGGACGGCAGCCTTTGTGCAGCGCAGTCATTAAAGTCGAAGCAAAACGGAAGCGATTATGCGCTGCGATTCCCTATCCAGAGGAAGGGCAATTCACAATGTTTACATTAATAAAATCTTCGTCGCCTTGTAATGATTCAGGGGGGGGGTGGGCGGTTGGACGAGGACGTTCGTTAGTTGCATGATGGCAAACGTGGCGAGATGGATGGCCGGATGATAAAATATTAAAACGGATTCCTTGGCTTCACTACTACGGATGATTCTTGGCGAAGAGCTAAAAATACGTTGAATGGCGGCTGGGGGGAGGGAAAGGGGTAAAAAATAATGATACCGCCCGCAGATGATTAATTATGCGCACGTTTTGTTTGCCTATTTTAAGTTATATAGATTTTCTTTCTACTCACGCTACCGAAGACAATACCTGCCCTTCTTTCATACTGCACTTGCTGCCGAGGGGCTAGATGGCTAAGGGGTGCATTCAAAACCGATTAAGCACGCGCTTGGCGATGGTTAAATAGTACCGTCTTTTTTGCTCGCAAACGTTTTCATTTTTTTTCCCCCAAAGGGCGGCGCGCACACATTCTCCTTCGATAGCGATCGCTGGAAACAATGCGCGTGCGTTTGAGCGATTATTGCGCGTTTGGGGGAGGCAACGCACTAGTAAACAAATATAACAGTACGCCCGAGCGAAGAAAAATATGAAAATAAAGACGTTCTTGGTGGCGGTGGCGGCGGCGCGTCGGAATTTATCGAGCGGCACCGAATTAGGCGGCTGTCGCTTCGCATGTTTTTTAGGGGGCGGCTATACGCACAATTCGATGCAATGGGATGCAATACATCTCATAATGGACCGTGTACATACGTAGTGGCGCGCGCGAGGGTGTTTTATGGCCTGTCAAACAAGGGCGCCGAAAGCACGGCGCGGAAACATGCCGCCAGCGGCGGCGGCGACGGCGGGTCCGAACGCGTTCGCTACTCCCCATTTCCCCACCGCATCCCTACCCAAGCATCGCTCGCGGGGTGCTGCGAACTAAGCGCTATTTGTTCGACGCATTGTTATATTGTATGTTTGTGTTTAAGCGTTGCTTCAATGCGAATTGCTGCCTGCTTGTGTTGTGTATGAATGAAAACGAATGAATGAAACGCGTCGCGGCGTCCGTCGTCGAGTGGTGCTAGACGGATGGATTGCGAGATGCGAGATGGATGGTTGGCGATAGGATAGATGGATGGATGGATGCTGGGGGGCTGAGGAGTGCCCGGAATGCGCGGGGAGCGAAATCCACGCAACATATATGTATGTGTGTGCAATTATTCAAATCGAGTGTACGTCCCGGTCCCGGTCCCGGTTCCCGGCCACCCTCTTTCTTCGCGCACAAAGTGAGTGAAGATTGCATACAAACCGTATGGTACCGAGTCCAGGACTCGCGCGCGCAACCCTCCCTGAGTCTATTAGTCTTCCTGTATAGCGAACCAGATGGATTACGCGCGCGCGCGCCGCTCGAACCAATACGTTTAAATAACAATATATGCCAATAAAGCTTGTCGCGGAGTCCCCAAACAGTCGGCGGGCGCTCGAGAATAAATGAGAGTTGTATGCGTCCTTCCGTCGTGACTGATTGACGCATTTGCATTATGCAAATGCGATGCTTGTTAGAAACGTCTATATATGGTGCACATTGCGACTTATCGACTTAATGCCCTACTTGAGCGAGCGCCTTCTGTCACGCTCCTTGCGTTCCTCACACAACGGCTAATTGACACTACGAATGGTACAATGAAGAGAGTGAGAATTTGCTGTCGTTGCATTCGGTGGTGATGTGGATACTAGATATATTCAGTCGGCAAATAATAATTTTGCAGTGAATCGCCGCTTGCTGACGACGACTATAAAAACTAAGTGTCGACGTCGACGACGACGACGACGACGACGACGCGTCCGCCTCATGAAGATGCTGAAGAGTTCCTTCCACACGCATTCATTCATTTTCATAGCATGAAAAGTCCAGTGTCATGCATGCCGATATTGATTCAAAGCTTATGTGATAGCCAGTTAAAAATATTTTGCAAACCAAATAAATGACGAGGGGCGGGAAACGAAACACAAATCGTTAGGTAAGTAGCATAAACATGTAATGTACAGCATTGAATATATTTATGGTGCCATGATTCACGTATTGTCGATATTTGCTGCACACGGCAAAACTTTTGTACCATTCGTAGTAGTTCATGCTCGCGCGCCGAGCGCAGCCGATGAGGTGTTTTACTCATAAATCTTGCGCCACTCGCACACGAAATCCCTATCCGACGTTCGCGTTTCGCGCTCTTATCCCCCTATCGCCGCTCCGCCCGCGTCTCCCCCCGCCCACGCACCCAGTCGGGGGATGACTGATGTTATTTACTTTTGATGTTACCATCAATATGCAAACGCTCTGCTGCTGGCTGGCTCTTGTCTGTTTGGTCGAAGGGACAGGTAACACGATGATTTGATAACGAAAACGAAATTGATGTTTCGGTGGTGGTGCCCTTATTTGTTGCTGTTGCTGTATTTTTAAATTTTTCTTCTTGTTTCGCCAACTGCGAATGGTACAAAAGGTCGGTTTGGCCGATTGGCTTTTTATTTGCAAAACGTCCAAAAAGTGGCCCGTCGGGCGGCTGCGCTGAAAGTGTTAAATGAACTAGGAACTAAGATTAAATATGCAGCGCGCGGGCGCAGTTAAATGGGTGGCGAAAATGCGACGACACGCGAACCGCGCGCGAGCTGAAGTTAATTTCCGCATTTTTACATTTCAATTTCCACCGAAAAAAAGAAGCACCCATCCCAGCGCCCGAAGAAGCGAATAAAGAATAAATAAATCTTCCCCGAATTTGCAAACCGGGCAAACCAAGGCGCGCCCAGGGAAGAAAAAACATACGCACGAAACAAACGTCCTCTGCGGCGGGCGCGCACCAAGCGAAGAAGAAAAAAAAAAGGAAGAACAACCCCTCCTCTCGCTGTATGCGCGCGACGGAGACGGCGCAATAAAAATGCTAAAATAGTAAAATCTTAAATTCAAATTCGTATCGGGGGGCCGGAGTCATGTGCACGCTTCAATAATTTATTGTCCGTCGTTTACTCGATTCCCAATTTTCTGCAGACTTCTTTTGCGCGAGGGCGTCGCACTTGCCGGAAAAACTTTCGCGGGCAGGGGGGGGGGGCTGGCCGGTAATTTCGGCGATAATCACTTGGCGAATAAATAATAAATGTCCGGCATGCCGCGCCGGTTGGAATTGAATAAAGGGCTCGCGAGTGAAGAAAAGGTGGTTCGCGGCGCACCGAGAGAGGCGTCACCAATTCTAATTCAAATTATGTACGGCTCGTTATATTATGAAATCTGTTCGCGAGTTGGGCTCGGCCGCCGCGCGCCCGGCCGCATTTCCATAAAACTGTCGTAATCATTAATTCAAAAACGCGCCGCCGCTGCGCATGCCGCGCTTCCAAAGGCGAAAGTCAAGAGCGGACGGCAATTATGTCGAATCTGATCTGGCTGGTACTTTAAGAGGGAACCCACCCTTCCCCGCTTCCTCACCGTCTTGTGCCCGCCTTCATCTTTCACCGTGTTCGTAAGCGACTTTCGGCGCGCCGGCGCGCAGATTTTAATATTTCGCCGAAAACGTTGAATAAATAATGGGAATGGTATAAATATATGAGTGGCGCACACAAAAGCCTTTATGCGCAGCCTAATCTCTTATATATTGTTTGATAACTTTAATCTGAATTAGACGTTCGTTTCGTTTCGCGCTGCCAACGAACGGGGGAAGGAGGGATGATATTCAAAATTACCAAGTGCCAGCAAACAAACCCCAGCACACACATACATTTCTTTGTGAGCGGATTAATTTTGTGCTTTTTGTATTCTTCTGGAGCACTATCGATTGGATGCGGCCCCGTAGGCTTTCAATCAGACCCCACTTTTTCAGGCGGTGGTTGGGGGGAAAGGACGCAATCGTCCGAATAGAGAGCAGCACGAGGGGGCGACTTGTTGGCGCATTCTTTTCCGACGCGCGGCAGGTGAAATACGTGTTGCCATTATTTAAGCTACATACATCACACGCACATTCTCGAAACGCACCCGGCGCGAAACAGGAGGGCCGGGAAACACACACACGCACCGAAAGAGGTCTGGGCGGGAGGAGAAAAAAAAAACGGTTGGCCGCGTTCTTCGTCCCGGGGCCAGACGGAAAAAGTCGCCGCGGCGTGGGTGGTGGAAAAGAAGGTACATTAGCCTTTGGTGCACGGGAAAATGGGCATGTCGCCTGATGGACTGTGACTTTTGCTTAATCGTTCGCGATTTATCCCTAACGACGTTCGCTGCCGGGGTACTTTCGGTTTGCCATTACGCCGCCGTGTCCATTCCGCCGCCGACGACGACGCGAAGAAAGCAAACGAGATTCGCAATGGTCGGGAAAAAAATATATTATTGCGGTTCACATCAGGGATGGGGGGCGAGAGAGAGAGAGAGGGAGGGGCGGTACGAGTCGTTTCTGATAGCGCATTTGGCATTCGGCGAGTGAAAAGAAAACGTTTGTGGCGCGACGAACGCCTTGTCCGTCGGACGGTCGGTCGGTCGGTCGGTCGGTGTGCCCCGGTTTGTTCGCTTCGCTCTCAAGAGACGCGCGTCCTATTTATTGTTTGCCACAAATCACCAACCCAAGCGAAACCTATAGTTGCGGCTTTTCGCCTGCGGCGCAGATAACTTTGGCGGCAAGAAAACCGTCGTCGTCTCATTTGTCAAATATTATATGGCGACGCGGAGCAATCGAGAAGTGTGCGGCGGTGGAGGCGCCGGGCGAAGAAGAAAAACGAGATTTCCGGAAGAGAGATTTCGCGCGGCTCCTTATTTGTTCGCTGGGGAGTGGCAGGGGGAAGGAGGGCAGCGGTCCGCGAGGAAAAAGTTTTGTATTACGCGCATATTAGTTTTATCGCGGCGCTGAAAAATTGCTGGCAACATGAGCCGGAAATTGATCCATCGGACGAATTGTTAATGGCGCTCGCGCGCGCGCACCTGAAACAAAGCCAATCAAGCCTTTGTTTTTGCGTCGTTTTTGTATAGCACGCGCGATCGAATTTCAATTTGTCTTGAGCGGCGTCGAGCATTAATGAACCGACGCGGCAACGGTAATTGTGCTGTAATGCGAGACTGATTTGTTGACTTGTTGGCGTTTTGCAGGCATCAGCAACGCCGAGCCGCACCTGCACGACATCGTCGACATGCCGACGGAGGAGCGCGTCCCCGTGTTCCTCACCTCCGGCCAGACCTATCGCATCGCCATCGGCAGCACCGTGATTCTACCCTGCAAAATCAACGACCCAGGTAGGTGGTTTGCGCTCGCACCCCCCAAAAGCAGTTTGCTTCCCTCGTTCCTGCGCCGTTCGCAGGCAGTTTCGTGTTGGTATGGAAGCGCGGCATTGCCGTGCTGACCGCCGGCCCCGTCAAAGTGACACCGGATGCGCGCGTTAGCCTACTGCCCTGGTCGCCGAACAGCGGCGGCAATGCGGACATACCGGGCCTTTCAAGCGGCGGCAGCTACTCGTTGGAGCTGAAGAACGTGCGGCCGCAGGACGCCGGCGACTATGTTTGCCAGGTGGGCTCGATCGAACCGAAGGAGATCACGCATACCCTCGAAATCTTAGGTAACCACCATCACCATCACCATTCCCATTCGCGATTTCCCGTGCGTCCAATGGTTTTGTTTTTGCGCGCTCTCGCACAGTGCCGCCCCGCATCCATCACGTGTCGCATCTGGCGCCGTTCGAGGTGCTGCAGGGTGCGACGGTGAAGATGGAGTGCCGCGCCTCCGGCAATCCCGTGCCGGCCATCGCATGGAGCCGCAAGAATGGCGCGCTGCCCAGCGGCGAGCGCACCGTCTCCGGCATGTCGTTGGTGATTCAGCACGCGGACCGCCACGCCACCGGCGTCTACCAATGCTCGGCGGACAACGGCGTCGGCCAGCCGGACGCCAAGCAGATCTCGCTCACCGTCTTGTGTAAGCGACCCACGTAAATCGGCCCTTTTTTCCGCCAGCGTCTTGCTTCCGGTTGCCGGCCGCCTAATCATAATCTTCCGGTGTGTTGCGCGAAATTCAGTTGCTCCGGAGATTGAGGCCGAACGTGGTTCGGTGCACACCGGCATCGGCTTGGAGGCGCAATTGGTGTGCAACGTGTACGCCGAGCCGGAAGCGAACGTCATCTGGTACAAGGACTCGACGCAGCTCGGCACCACCGAGCGCCACGCGTCGCACACGCACGGCAACCGCTACTCGTTCATCATTCGCAACGTGACCGCTGAGGATTTCGGCAATTACAGGTAATAATACACGCGCATCACGCGGCACACCACCCGCACTGCCAACTTGGGGTTTCGCTTTCTTTCCCCCGCACCTTCCACGATGTAGCTGCGTGGCGAATAACGTGCATGGTCGCGCGCGCGGCCACGTCACGCTCACCGGCATCGCATCCGCCGCGCAATTCGAATCGCCGGTCGTCAGCGACGAGAAGGACACCTACAACATCTCCTGGTACGTGAACAGCCACGCCGCCATCCTCGAGTATCGCCTCTTCTACCGCCAAGTACCGCACCGCCGCAAGACCCACGAGCAGCAGCAACAGCAACAGCAGCAGCAGCAGCAGCAACAACCCCAACCGTCTTTCTCCACCTCGATCGTCTACGGCACCCTCAAGACCAGCAACGAAGCGGCGATGACCGGCAATGGCAATCTGAACGCAAACAACGCCCGCGGCGGCACCCAGCAGACACCCTCCTTCCGCACCGACTGGGCGAGCGTGATCATCCCCGGCGCCGGCGTACGCAGCCCCTCGATGCACATCGCGCCCCCGTATCCGGCCGTCACCCGCCAGAAGATGTGGTACGTCATCAAAGGACTCCTGCCCGGCACCCAGTACGAGGCGCGCGTGCAGGCGCGCAACCGCTACGGATGGAACAAAGTCAGCCCCAACTATCACTTCTCGACGCGCAGCAATGGTAAGTGCAAATGCCCCAAATCGTACGCTCCACCCTTCCTGCTATTTGTGTGTTTTGTGTGTGTGTTTGTTCTGTTTGGGTATGCCCAATAACTATGCAGATATCGAAAACATGGTCGAACCATCCGCACAACCGGCAGTCTACGGCAGCAATCCGAATTCGGGCATGGCGGGCGGCGCAATGGGCGGCCGCCAGCAGCAGAACAGCGCAGTCGCATTCCTCCACGTCGCCGCTACGATCATCATCGCGCTGCAGTTCTAGGCGCACGGCGGAAACGGTAGGAATCGCCCCCCCATTCAGCCCCTTAAGCAAAACACAGTCGCATATGATACACAACCAAATAGGCAAACAGCACACTGAACCACCGCAAACGGATAATTACTATCAATTACTTACTATTACCTGCATCGCGCGGTCGCATCGCGAAATTGACGCACTGCGCTCCTTTCGGTGAACAAGCATCTTGTCCATTTCGCGGTAGCGGGTAGAAATTGTAAATAATTCGGAGCAAACTAGACTAGAAGATGGATGGGCGGAGCAGTGCGGCGATTTCGGCGAAAACGCGATGCGCGAACGAACTGAGGTGGGCATGGAGATTGACGGCGAGGATGAGGTGGAAGATGATGGACGGAAACGAGGCGAGAACGATGATGATGATGATGATAATGTCATAATATTATCTTATTCGATTTCATGTGTATAATTGTATGTTGAGGACGAACGAAACGCCAGTAATTGTGTGCGAGCACATAGCCGCCGCGCGGTGTTTCGTCTCGGATCAAAGTGATTAATGTCCCCCTATCCAAAACAAAATGACCAGTGACGGTACACCGCCACCACCCTTTCCCCATCACGCTCCCCCCAAAAAAAAGAAAACACACGAAAGAAGCCATTCCAGATACAATCATATAAACTAACAAACCGAAAAGAAAAAAGAGATAAAGATATAACTTAATTGTACTAATTATGTATAACAAAGAGAAATATGAAGTTATCTGTTGACCTGATGTGTTTATGCATGTGCAATGAATTCAAACATTTATTGTACAAGAAACGAGATGATATAGAAGCGAGCGAAGAGTGGGCGATAGCAGGGAGAAGGAGGAGGCTAGCCAGGGAGAAGGTAAAATTTTAACATATTAAATTTTAATGAAAAAAAAAAACGATAAAGAATCTATTGTCTCATCGATGTTGTAGAATTAACGCAATTTGTGTTCTTAACAAATTCCAAAACCCCTTCGTTATCACACTACGAGAGATGTTCGTGAAGCTGTCGACGTGAAGGGAGGCAGGCGGCTACTATACGCCGCCCTCTCCTTGCTAAAGATGTTTCCCAGTATATCATGCAACCAAGAAAAAAAATACGCACTCGTATTCGTTATCAAAATTTTCGACCAAAGATTTCACTTCCGTAAACATAACATAGTTTTATTTCGTGTTCAACGCCGTTCTGCACGATCTCTCTTTCTCTATTTATAAATGGAATATAGTTGATGTTCGTATACAAAACAGCATAACCGTAATAATGGTCATATCAATATTTTCTCTGAGGCGCGCTGTCAACTGAATGTTACCGATAATTTTCGGTTGCGATTTTCTCGCGCTCCCGCCAAAAAAAAAGTAACCCCCCCGCCTGCGTTGTCGGTGTTTGGCATGTTGTTTGCGTTACGAATATTTTGGTTTCGGGTCGGTTTAGTTCGTGATTTATTACGATTTACACAATATAATAATATCGCAGAAGCCCATCTTGGAGACGCAAGAATTAAGGACACGAACGAGCGGACGCAAACGGCGAAACGTGAACGCGCTTTTTTCGGCTTTGCACAGTTTGTAGGAGGAAAATCCAACCATGAAACACACACGTGAATTGAGGAAAATTTAGATGATTTTAGTTTGGTTTTGGCTAATCAACAAACAAAAAAACAGAAAGCATTTACCAAATTCATCCACTAATCGATCGGCAGTGCCAGAATTAGCGAAATTTGATGAGATGAAACGTAACACGTACATAATTGAATTTGAGCTTTGGTTGCAATTGCATTCGATGAAAAACACGAAAAAAAATTATAAATTACTATTGATTTTATTATTGGATAAATACGTAATTTGATAAATGTACATAAAGACTGATATTAACTATTTTTATAAATGAAGGTGCAATAATATTAAGGCCACTAATACCATTCGATTAATTAAGAAGGCGTCGGGTGGGCAAGGAAGACAAATGCGGCGCAGGCAAACACGTGTGTTGACGACGCATCGAAACGAATTAGGCACTTACCGTAATTGCCGCATTCGGTGTGTGTGTGTGTGGTGAGGTAGTTTGGAAATGTGGGACGCACAGCTGATTGTGAAGACGCGTGCAATCGAATGGTCGAAATTTGAAAAAAACGAGCACACGACGCCTCCACCCAAACCAAGAGATGAGGCACGTGTCATTTGCGAAACGTGAACATATTTCAATGACGAAGAAACACGCAAACTAGTGAAGCAAAGTCGCGTATTGATGATCAAATGAACAGATACTGGCTTGGTAGTAGGTTCTAATTATAATGAGACAAAACAATGGGGTTTCCCTTATAATTGTAAAATTCACAGTGTTAAGGCATGACAAAAAAAGATGAAGATGAAACGAAGCTAAGACAAGAAATTATATAAAGATACTATAAACTTAATCAATTGATGATCAATTAGGCGCATTGTCAATGTATTATGATTCTTATTATATTAATTAACTTATTAATAAATTATTACACTGGTTCCATCCGTCCGTTGAGGGAGGAGAGAAGGCACAACATCCAACGTCGAATACCAGAATAATATATTTTGAAACAAAAGGAGAGAGAAATTATGTATGTATATTTCAAAGATTTACCAAAAAAATATCACAAAAGTACCCTTGGAAAGCTCAACGATGGGAGGGCCAGTGTTGTTAATGGATTAATTATCCTTAAAGATGTGTATAAGTGATGTAAATAAAGCTTATCCCAAAAAATATGGCTCGTAAAACGTTAACACCGATCTGCTTTTATGTTTTCAGGTTTAATCGTGAAGCGTTTTTTGTGATTGCTGTGTGGGTGCGGTGCTGAAAGTGAATATGAACGCAGGCGTCCAATATTCCCGACAATTGGCACGGTTTCAATAAAAACGCGCCCAAATAAATATAGCGCATTGCAATCGGAATTTCGGCCGTAATCGCCCAGTGCGCCTTCCCGGAATCGGCAGATCGGGGGTAACGCGTTCGAAATTTTTAATTTCCCATCGAGTGCTGGCCATTGGCGAGGAGAGGTGAGTGCATCATGTGAATTGAATGTGGGCGTGTGTGTTATTAACAGTGCTCTTACCGGTGTCGACGTCGTTTCGCATCGATTTTGTTCCGATCCAAAAAGGTTATTTGGTGGCTCTAACAATACTTAATAATGGTTGATTGTGTTCCTGTATTCGAGCGCAAATGCTTCGACGGCGACGCGACGCCACCAGCCGCGCCCGGCTTAATAAATGGACAGTTTGACGGCCAAGAAGGACGAACGTTCATTGTCCGAGCGCAAATAATGTCTACATAGACGGTCCATCGACGTGGTAAGTATTCAATTTCAATGTTTCATAATGCCATCTTTTCTCCTGATAAACCATAGAATATTTACGCGGGCGCGCTTTTACAGTGCATGCGAAATTCTATATGTGAAATACATAATTTCGGTTCAAAGGGGCGCATATTGCCACCATATTAAACATAAATTTCACAGCGCCAGATCCCCTTCCGTCATCTCGAAACAAGGTAATGGTCGTAAATCTAGCCGCCGCGCCGTCGGCGCCGTCGTCGCCGCCGACCAGTCAAAAGCGAACGCCGACTTGCGTTTGGGCACTTTATAATCTCAAATTTTAAATAATTCCCTTTGTGATTTGCGATGAATAAAATCGTTATCATAATCGAAACCGGATGTTGGAGGGTGGCGCGCGGCGGTGAGCAGGGGGATCATAAAATATCCAGAAACATATTTTATGCATGGAGCGCGTGAAACAAGTATTACCGACGTCTTCGCGCGCATCATAAAAAACGGTTGAGGGCGGGCGGTGTGGAAAGGGGGTCCGGTAACGGCAACGTACCCGGTGGGGGGGTACGTGCCACATCGTAATATTCGGCTTTAAAATATGACGCAGGTAAGCCAGTTATTGCGCATAAATCTAGGGCGCCGTAATGAAAATTCCAAAGATGGAGTGGATCCTCATTTTTCCCACGGCGTTGACGCCGCACGTTTTTGCGGGCGACGGCGACGTCTTGCTTCGCGCGGCCGGAACTTTTCTTTTTCCTCCGGTGATCTTTAAAGCCAGCCGGTTCCAACCCCTTTACCCTTGGCTGTACGGTGCACGTGTAACGATGTCGATGCATGAACGGGCTGAAAACCGCCCCGATGCGCGGGAAACGATATTTCGGTAATGAAACGTATGAATTATACGTGGTGGGGCGCCCGCCGTCCCGTTTACAACGTCGCCAGGATGGAGAGAAAAAAATATATAAAGAGGTCCTGTATGCGCCGTCGGGAAAACGAAAAAAGAAAAAAAAAGGAGTACGCACCCACCACTCGTCGCCGGAGATCGTGTGTGCGTCATAAAGTCGCGAATTTACATTCTTTTATCGCAGCGCGTTACGTGCACGCGTTTTTATCGCGCGACTTCCTTCTGTCTTTCCCTTTTTTTCCGGGCCAAATTGAAGGCAACTTTCGCATGCAATTTCTTCGACTTCCTATAAGCATAAAACGTTACCGTGTATTTTATGCGCGAATTAATAATAATTTCATAACGGCGCCGCCACGACTTTTATCTCGCCGCGGACAGAGCGCCCCGCGTGTGGGTATAGAATTTACGATAATTGCGTCCGAATATTACCCCGCGCGGTTGGGGGCGGTCGGGTGCGGTACTCAAGCGCAACCGGCATTGGGGGTGCGGGTGTATCCATTACCCGGCTCCGGTTATAGCCGCACAACGAATTAGGTTTATGATTTTTTTCGCGCGCGCTAACGAATGGCGGCACGTTTTTAAGTAGTACTTTATCTTAAACAACCACCCGGTGCGGCGCGGTACTGGTGGTGTTGCGGACTGCCACCATCCCCCTTCCCATCCCCCATTGCTGTCGTACAATTAAAACGCGAAAAGCTGCAGCATTCTAATTTCACGATTGGGTTCATTATAAATCTCGCGCGCACGAAGATTTCTTGTCGCCCGGATTTCTTGGAGCAGCACGTTGGCGGTGGCTCGTCGTGTCTCGTCTGCCGTTTTAATACGCTCGCAACGTGTAGTAATCCGATTTAAAGGTTGGAAGGCAAGCGCGAGAGAGTGTTTGACTTACCGCCGCTGGGAAACTACGTCCCCAAACTCGACTGAACAATCTGGAGCGAAATAAAGTCATATACTCGTACTCGTATACATATAATACAGCTGCGCGATAATATAATAAACGTCCCTGCAGCTATTTTTCTATTCGGAATTTTCAAAATATACTCCTGTATATATTTTTTATTGTTATAAGTAAATAATTTTGGTACTGGTGTTGCAAACGTAATGATATTTACTAACACACGTCGCCGCGTGCGAATTAATTGATTCCTGCACTTGCTCTCAATTAATATAGTTTGAGCAATTTGCATTTGCGTGTAACAATTACCTGTGTGTCTATATGCATTTCAATTCAGTATCCGCGTCTTCAATCAAAATTGCATGCATAACACACGGGCACGGGCAGGGGATTCATCGCTATATTATGTAATATGATACACCGGGAGCTGCATTCTCTCTGGAGGAAACAACTTTCCATTCTTCCCTGCGCTGCCAGACTGCGGATCGGGCGATATTAAAAATGCATTTGCGCGACACGCGTCGGTCGTCCAATACGAGTAGATAAAGCGCTATTTTCCATACAGCCACCTAATATCAATTACGCATCGATCCTCATTTGCTTGACGTGCCTCGCACGCACCGCACACAAAAAAAAAAACCTCCCCGCGCTGTGCATTAGCCGTGCGTTTTTATCGTTGCGCCCCATTACGAGCTACGCAGAATTGTACTCTACTCGTCGATATGAATATTGCAGCGCACGGCTGGTTTCTGGAGGATGACATCGCCATCACTGGGAGTAAAGCGCATTACGCGGATAGGGGTTGCAAGACATGCTGACGAATGAATAATACAACTGGCCGTCGCGTCGGGCGGGGGGCGGGCAGGGAGGTAGGTTTGCGAGGCGGTCGGCGATGTGAAGGCACTGTCCTGTCCTGTATCGATTTGTTCCTTTAAGAAGACGACGGGCGTACGTATTCAATCGAAATGCCTTGCACCCTTTCATCATCGCTAAAGTAAAGCGGATAGCGGCGGGCGCGCACGCGTAACGAAGTACTTAACGTGCCACGCAAAGCATGCAAAGCAATACCGTACTTTTCCGCGGGCGGATAATGTCTTTTTCGTTGGCAAAGAAAAATCACTCACAATATTCCGCAAAACACACATACGCCAGGAGCATGGCAATGAGATGCGACACACAAATAAGCGCCCGGATAAGACGGGTGGAAGTTGCCGCGTATGTGGGCAAAGTCGGCACGATAAATCCGCCACGCTTCTTAAGGTCTCCGCACGGATTATGATAAAGATCTGCCCGCGAGAGTGTATACCAAGTGTTTGCCGCATCTCCCCGCATCAGGAAGCAAGTGCGCGCGCGGGGCGGGGGTGGTGTGCAGTTATAAATCACGGCGCGAGCGCGGGGGCGAATGTGTTGAGTCGCCGCGGCGAAAGTTTATCAAACCGGTGATGGTCGTGAGAAATTATGTGGATTCAGGTGTTTTACGCATTACGAATTGGTCCGGCTGGGCGGCGGCGGGCGGCGCGATGAGTTTTTGTCCTTAGGGCTGCTGGCGCGGCAAGAAACTTTATGCAATGGGGTCCTTTCTTTGGGCTTAAGATAAGCTTCATATTTCATTCGAGCCTGGGTTATGTACGAGTATATACACCGTCTGCGCATCCGTTTGTTCCCGCAGAGCGAATTTTGTTTATTTACATTTCTCCACGCACACACAACGATGATGTCATGCAGTGGAGGTGGCGTGATGTTGCATTCGAGAAAGAAATTTGCGTTGTGCGACCTACCCATCCCCACCTAACGCAGTTGAGTGCTGGCCGTCGCAGTGTGCGTTACTGTGTGTGACTTAACCTACGCAGTTCTCAACCATTTGTGAACGAGTGAACGAAAAACATTTTCCGCCGGCCGCGACCGAGCAAGTGTTTTCCTTGGAAAGACGCAACAACGCTGCTGCGGTGCCGAGTGGCTTCATCGGTAAGCAATTCCATAATCATAATGCATGCAGTGGTCAATTTGACCTAGGTACGTAGCAAAACGCTGCAATAACGTTTGAAGGTTAAAGTATCATCGTGACTACATACACAGCATCGCCGCTGGCACTGTTTTTGCCTTGCATTGTTATTCGGTGTGTTTACGTTTTGGCTAATATGCTAGCTACGAATTTATCGACAACGACGCGCGGAAAACATGCGCGCCCATTGCAATTACACGACAATAACGCATTTCAGCACTGCGCCCCGTCGCTGTTTTATTAGCGTCACTCGTATTACGGCCGTATGCAAATGACACACGCTCGCCACCGCCACTGCCGTTGCCGCCACTCTCATTACCGCCCGTCGCGTTTGCAATAGTTATTATATTCGCCGTAATTTTATCAACCGAGAAGCGCGCCAGTGGTTTTACGAGTGGCATTAATTGAACGATTACATAATCGTGCTCGGGAGCCGGGCACACAACTCAGTTTACACCAATTACGTGTTTAATTGATTCGCACGACGACGCCGCGCCGCGCCGCTTCCAATCATTACGCTCGTTTGTTTACGATTCGATTATCAATTCGCTGGCGTGCATAGATTTATTGCATTTCGCACGCGTCCATTTGTTTTATTGGTGCACAGCAGCACTCTTTACAATTGCGGAGAGGAGATAGCGAGTTGGCTGGCTGGCTGGCTGGCTGGCTGGCTGGATGATTGATGGCGGCGCGTCTTGAGGAGTGCTAGCGCACGATATACATCGCGTCGCTTCAGTGCCGAGGACATTAGTAGTACATTTCCGCGGGTTTTTCCTTCCCGCCACTCGGAAGTGCACCAGCGGGAGTGAGGGGAGGGCGGAAATGTAGTAGGCTTTCCACTCTTGCATTATTCATCCGATAGCTACGAAGGCGTCAACAATTGCTGCACAATCGGGTTAATACGATTCCCAACAATCTGCCACTTGGTAATTTGTTGCTCACCCCTGCATCGTCATCGATAATTGCGTCGTGTGGTGGCTTCGTTAATAAATTTCGCCAACTTATTACTAATACACCGCCGTCGTCGTACTACACCGCACTTTGATATTAGTTTTAGATCCACGGCGTAATTCGTAGTGCGTTACAGGTGAGTGATTCGTGAGGGGGTTGGCGCAATGAATGAAGGCGCAACCGCATTCTGCGATCCTGCTTATTACAACCGCGCCGCCGGTGCGCTCATCAGCATTTCACCACCGCTATTGCCGAATGTGCCTTCCGCACCTATGCCGGCGTTGGTTGATTCATTGGCGACAAATGCGCGTACGCTCTTCGGGGTGGCTGCCTGGTTGGCGCTCCAATTATTTAAGTTCAGTACGTAATAAACTCCAGTCGTCGGGAGCGCGGGGCTGCTGAGTTTTTGGTATGGGTGACAAACGTTACAACTCCCCCCCTCTCCCCAGCCCATTATTATCGACCGAATTTAATAACGCTCCTCGTTTCAAGCGCTTGCCGCTCACCGTTAATTACGTCGCCGCTGAGCTCGTGAACGCTTCAATTAATAAACGGATTAAGAAAGATTTCGGCCGGTGCGTTTTGTCCCGCCAAAATCGTTGACTAATTAAACCACCACCACCGCCGCCGGTGTCCCTTAAATCTTTGAATCATCGACGCCGGTTTCGGGCGAGGGCGGCCCCGGCCCGTCAGCGGACGTGTGACAGTTGCGTCCATTAATTTCGCGTCCCGCGTCGTAGGGCTCGTCTTTTTGCCGGGTGGAATTCAACGACGTTGTTCATCGTTTCGTAATGAGGTGCCGGGCTGTCACAATCCGTTCCGTTTCGTTTCGATTGCATCGAAGTTACGCGATGCAAAACTACGCGGCGTCGTTAATTGCAAAGAAAAAAACACGCCGCCCCGCCGCGCCGCCGCCGACGTTTCTTAATTTCGGCATGTAGCCCTGGCGTCGCCACCGCGATAAGAAGAAGCATGGCGACGCTTTCAACCCCCGGCGGAAGCGCCGGCGAGGGTGCTGACAAGAAGGGTGCGCCCCATCGTCGTCGTTGATGGGCGCCACGAGGAAGGAAAAAAAAACACCCGGCGTATTATTCAAGTGCGGGCGCATGGAAGAGGCGCAATTCGAATGCGATACGATATATTATTCGACCGGCGGAAACGGGGAGTAGCGGGAAAAGGGTGCGCGAAAAACAGATATGCATAAAGCAATTGCAGGGTTGCACAGCATTTGGGGAGGATCGTAAAATACAAGGAAGCGCCCGAGTAAACGGTGTTGTTATTCATATTTGGAAAAATATTTAGTCAGCATTATACGCGCAGCACCACAGGGAAGGATCTTGCCGAATGGCAGATAATTAAAAGTTAATTAAAAGATGGCAAGCATCTGGGTCAGACGGCAGGCTGTTTGTTTCGGTGGGGCAAAAGGGTGCGTGCGTATGTGTTGCGCCGCCAAACGCAATTGCCGCACAACGCAATTTGTTGGCATGTAAATGAAAGAAAAATATTCATTGCCTGTATTACATTCCCGTCGTCTGTTTGTGAAATTGAATATTATCCAGTTCGCGCATGTGTGACAAGAAGAAGCGCCGGCATTCCTTCTCGATCGTATTTATGCGATATAAACTTTAGCATTATCATAAGTTATGCGAATGGGTTGTTGGTAACGATAAAGAGATACTTTTTCAGCGTTTTTTTTTTGGCGCGCGCGCGCGCCCTTTTCGGTTGCTATGTTTCTGCATAGAAGAATCATAAAATAAATTTCCGCCATGCCGTCATGCAAATACCGGATGATCTAAATATGAAATGTGCGCGGGCGCAGATGTATCGCGACATTCCCCGCATGACCACTATATAAAGATCGTTGGGGATGGGGAGGTGGGGACATAAAAATCGTGCGATTTGAAATTATAATCGGCGGGCCGAGCAAATCGAGATCGTGTAAAGTGTCAGCCGGGGAATCGTAAAATAACTCTTAAAGAATCATTTCCACCGTTTGCGCTCGTGCCTGCGCCCGATTATATATTATTATCTGTTGTGCGCTGTAAAAGATGATAAAGATGTTCGCTGCATTATACGCTCGCGCCGTCAATAAGGAAACGGCGGTCGTTTAAACCATCGCGGATAAAATTTAGTTTTATCTATAAGTATTGCATTGACATGAAAAGTCGTGAAATCATATCGCATCGGCGGCAATGCACTCGAATGCAACCGTACAGCGCCAATGCAATGGCGCGCGCGCCTGCCTTCGTTTCCGCTTCGATATTGCGTCGCGCCACCGCCATATCCTCGATGGACAAGTTGCATGCGGATGTCATTTGCGCAAGTTCTTAGACGATCATTTCCTCCCTCTGCGATTTGCGTTAGCTTTTCAATGTGTGAAAATGAGGAATGCTGGCGGGCCGGGCGTGCGCGCGCGAGCGAGCGCTATTCAAGTGGTGGCTGCCCGCCAGTTTTGTTTCGTTTTAACCGTCAGTCAGGCGCACCGGGGGTGGTGGTTGGCTGGCTGGCACTGTCACGCGCAGAAAAGTGAATGTATAACTTCACCTTGTTTTCCTTTTCTCGGGCGCGCAGCGGAAATTCGTTTTGCGATGCGAAAAAAAGAAACAGCCCGCCAAAAGATGATGATGAAGTGGGTGCTAAAGAAGTATTAAAAAGCCATAAAAACGTCGAAGAACCACCTCGTTCTTTCACCCTCTCTCTTTTTTTTTGGCCCACTCCTACCCACTTGGCGGCTTCGACTTTTCGGTGGTGCGATTTATGATGGCGCGCAATAAACTCGCGCGGCGCAAAGTGTCAGCGTCGAGCGGAACCGATGCTAAATCATTGAATTTCGCGGATATTGCGCGCGTCGATGCGAGAAACTTCCCGGAACAGACGCACCCTTCTCCCCCCTTTCTGCGCCGTAACCCAAGGTACGCACGCAGTTTTTTATTTTTGCGGGCGCCGCTAAATATTCTAATTGATTGCGGAAGAAATCGGCAACGCAATTAACCGGCGGAGCTGCGTAATCACGCTTGTCCGCTGACAGGATGTGAAATGAAATTATTTCGAACCGCATGCTGCAGAATGCTTGCTGCAGGGGCGGCGCTGTTTTATGCACTGAGAAAATGCGGGAAAAGCGAACGGGGATCAGCAAGAAGCGCGAGCGCAGATTGTATGTGTTGTACATGCCTGACATCCGGCATTACAACCTAGTCGACGCGAAAAGCCACCCCTCCTACGGTAACAAAACGCTTCGACCTAAAAACCGTGCGGCGGCGACGGGCGAGTGACCTAGTAATGGGCCGGCCGTGTGCTCACCGTTTCCCGACAACACTCGTGCACGAAATGGCAATAGTTCTCGTTTCGTACGTTCGTTCATTTCGTCTCCGTTGTTAATTGCAGCTAATTCGCGTCGTTTATAAATGTCGGCGTTGCCATAGAAAATTTTGTGCGCTTCAATCTGGTCGCAATCGCAAATGTCCGCATAGATGAACGTCTTCATCTATTCCTCGCGCCCTCTCATCATCCCCTTCACATCCTTGCGCCACGCGACAGGTAGGCAACGGCAAATTGAAGGGGACATACGGGCGCGCGGGGGGTGTATATTGGGTCGCGTGTCCTGTGTCGTCTTGCGTAAGAGATATTCTGCGCGCGACGTTTCGGGCAGGTGTGTGCGGCTGGGCGGTGTGTGGAGCGAATCGAGCGTGTGACAGTGCCCTTGCGCTGGGGCGGGCTGTCTCTGTAAGTAACAAGTTTCGAACAGAGACGCCAACGACGGCGACCAGCCGCCCCCTGCTTTCACGCACGGTTGTCGTTAATTCGTTAAGGCTCACGTGGCGTCTTCATGTGAGCATATTTAGTGAACCGTATAAGTTCGCCTGTCGCTTCTTCTTCGCCTTCTTCTCAGCGCCGGACGAGAAACTTCGACAATACGACGCCCCCAAGTTGTTACATAGCGGTGCGCATTAATAATGTTACTTGCATCCTTCGCTCCTCTCCCCACCAAATTGTCTTCATTACGGACGAATGTATTTTCATGGGATTTCTCTGCTGATTCCGTAAATGTCAACCAATATTATTATGCAGAAAGAAGCTTGAGCTGTAATGACGTAGACGGATTTGCGTTAAGCCCTGTGGTTCGATAATGTCGGAAGGAACGGACGTTTTTCAATAAATAAACTTAACCCAGCGTAAGCGATTTCTGCAGACTGCTTTATTATCCTTGCATGCAGCCGGTGGTGTATCTTTATTCATGTGAAATAGTTTGCGAGAAATTGCGTAACGCTGATGAGATAGAGCCAGCCTGCAGCGCACTAAAGGAGGAGGAGGATTATGATGCATCATTTGCAAATCCCATGACCCGCAAGTCGCCAACTTGATAAGATAACGGCCCTCCGGTTTTAATTAATAATTCGGGTCAAATTTCATCGCGATTGCA
>JARJDR010013491.1:0-16671 GCA_030264135.1 Myllaena sp. GC000078 | reverse complement strand
CGCCCACCCACGGAATGAGATTCCTCCCCGAGATTTATTTTATTTATTGCTAATTTTTTCAGGTGGGGAAGCCCCCACTCGCTGGGGGCGGTGAATTTCGGAGGCGGGAGACATTTCTCTTATCAGGGGGGACCTCTTCTTCTTTCATATGCTATTCTTATGGCCAATGTATTTCTTATGGACAATGTATTTCTTATGTACAATGTGTTTCTTATGGACAATGTGTTTCTTATGGACAATGTATTTCTTATAGACAATGTAATTCTTATGGACAATGTAATTCTTATGGACAATGTATTTCTTATGGGAGTTGGGACTTAGAATATTTTTCAATGATGCCGTATACCCCGTATGCATATGCAATGTGATCTCTCACTCGTACACGATACGATATACAGCTCAATGTGTTTTAGATCGGAAGCTGAAGCGAAGACAATTAGCTTGTCACTTAGAAAAAGGACCGTCCCCGGCGGGAATCGAACCCGGGACTCCTCGCACTATACGTACGCACGACACCTATTGGGCTACTATGGTAGTTGCAGATGAAAAGTTGGAACTTATATATATAGTGTGTATTCGAGCAAATTTAAAAAATAAAAACGCTTACCTCGCTCCACTCCACTGTAATATTATTAGTCCCCAACTTAATAATAGCCGAAGCCGAAGCGGGCGTTCCTCATGAGTTTGCACTCTTTCACTTTCTTTTTTGGCAAATATAATTATATAAATGCATTCAACTTATCTCCTTTTTGATGACTTTACTTAAAAAAAAGGACGGTAAACCATAGTGAATGAATAAAATCACAAGTAGATATTCGAATATTTACTATAATCTAAATATTCTTCTCATCATTTCATTCGCAAATTTTTTTTTTCGCATATCATTCGGTGTGTACTACAACAGTTGCGAATTCGAATAAATCGAATCCGGATCTCCGCACATATGTATCGCATCCATAATTCACTATTCATACCTCTAATCACCTTGCTCGTTTTCATCATCATCATTAGTTATAAAATATATATAACAATTTCAGTCAAAGAAATGCATAATTGCAAATGCGTCATATCATATTTGAGAAAATCATTTTCAGCATTCATTCGCCTGCTTTTCTTGCCATCCACCTGCAGAATCTTTACTATGCATTTTATCTTTGTCCTTCCTCATTTTTTATTCGATTTGTTTATTTCTGTGCGAATGGTATTGTGAGTGCGTCATGATTCGCTTGCGACTACAATACATTTACAACAAAATATCATAATGAACACATTAGAAAACGAACGTACGTTTCTATTTCTTTTTTGTTATGTTGTTTACTGATTCTATTCGCATTCTCGTCCTATCAACTAATGATATGCAGATGTAACAGTGAAATCATTTAGAAAATTTACATGCACATGTATGTATCAATTTCGTACAGATCAATATCGAAAGTGTTGCATGACCAATCAATTAAGTATTAATTAATATTAATTATTTACGTATGTAATGCATAAATACATAAGTAATTATAGGATTGTATCACTTGCGTGATATACAATCAGTGGTTAGATCTACAAATATAAATCGGTTAGCAAAAAACATTGTATAAAAAATTCAAGTAAATAACAACGAATATATGTATGGCGCAAATCTACTTAAGTAATGTCCGGTTATGGTTATTAATAATACAGAAATGCAATTATTTAAAAATTCATTCTTATAAATGGTTCATTCATGTTCATGGAATTGAATATCCGAAATCAGAATGGAGATTCATTGCGATACGGAGGATTTTTATCATCATTTTTCACTACTAAATATTAAATCTGCTTCTTTAAATTTATACATTACGTTTTACAACACGACGATGACATAACACAAATCCTGCTCATCATTATCCCCATTTTCGTGTTTTGTTTGCGACATGTACACGACGTACATTCCTATTTCAAAATTTTATCTCACAATACAATACAATATAAAAATAAGATATGCTAATTGGTTAATTCTAAATCGTCAGACAGTTTTCTTACTCCGTTCCAGTCCGTTCCCTTTCTTTTTCGTTTAATTTGTTGTGTATGAGTATTCTTCTTTTACTTCTTTCTCATTCCATTCCTTCATGTAGTTGCACTCGTAGTAGCTGCCGTAGAATTTTATTATATATGAATTCATCATTATTCGTTTTAATTTAATATAATTATCAATTTCGATAGATTTAGATAGATTTATTGTACGAATTTTCTCTTTCAAATTTTAGCTGCATTATGCGATTTCTTGGTTTCCCTCGGAATAGGCACACAGAAAAGTCTCTTTCACCAACTCGGAGAAAAATTTTTCTTCATGCGTCATTTACTTTTAATTTAAATCCCGTATCGAAATCATTCTACGTTCCCTTATGCACCGGTTCAACTTTAAATTTACATTTTATTTATATAGACTTAGCACTGGGCAACATGGATGTCCGTAACACTCAAACACTTCGTCTTTAACGTGATCCTCAATTCATTAATTTCATCTCTTATCCTCCTATACCCGGGTTCTTCATCCATTTTAAAATATTCAATGGCAGTAAGTAACAAGACGCGTTCGAAAAAGGAATCGTTAGCAATCGATATCTCTGGCAGTTTATTGTCTGCGAGTAGCGTGCAGCGAGCCTCCAAAAGTCATCAACAATATTGTTGGTTGATGACTTAAGTCGTGTAGTGATCGAAGGAGCCGAGGTATTCCAGCGCAGCGCGATAGCAAAACTGGTATTGATCCTAAATGGTGTAACAGAAAAGTTAGAACTGCAATTTTAGTTTGAAGGGAGTAGTTACCTCGGTTTGAACCATGGCTGGACGCTGCGTGCGCAATATTCTCGCCGTTTGGAAGACGTCCACGACGCCCTCGTACTGCATCCGCTCCAGAACGATGCTTAATGTGATGAAAACTCCCGTTCTTCCAACTCCCGCACTAAAAAGATTTTACAAACTTATTAGTAGTCTGCGGATTCTTTGCAGAATGTTCAAAACATACCTGCAATGAACAGTGATGGGCCCATCTTGACCGAACTGCTCCTTCGTCTTGTGCACCTGCCCAATGAAATCGATGAACCCATCGCCTGACTTGGGCACGCCCTGCTCGGGCCAGTCGGTGAACTGGAACTGTCTGACTGTCCTCGACGAGCCATCGCGTGCGTCAGTTACCTTAAACTCCCGCAGAATGTACTGCGGCATGTTGTACTCTGCGATCGGGTCGACCACAAAGCACTGGTATCGCACCGAACGATCACTCGGCCAGTACTGATGGCACTTCTCTCTGCCCATCTCCTTCAGCTTGGTTAACATGACGATGATGGTTGAGTTGTGTTCCCAGATCATCCTCCAAAGATCGTCGGCGGTATCCGGCAAAGGTCCCTGCGTCGCAATATACGCCTTCCGGTATCGGTATCCATCCACGAAACTTGCATTAATGTAATCTGAGCCCTCGATGTTACGCATCGGGGTCAGACAAACCCTCGTGCTCTCATAGGGCAGAATGTGCACTAGACGATTTTTGTGCTTATTCGCCGGGAGATTAGCGGTGACGAACCGGGTCGAATCCGTCTTAATGTTGCTCAATTTCTTAAACTCCAGCTCCATTCCGGTGATGTTTTCACCGATCTCTTGTTGCATTAGTTTTTGAATATGGTTGTGCAGATTTCTAGCCAACACCTCGGTACTTCCACAGACCACCGCTTCCAAAAGAGCATCGTGAATAAAGACATACTGGTCCTCCGTCTGAACCATGTAGTTTCTCTGCGCTCGTAGACAGGTAACATGCCCGTAGATGTCGATGGATTTCTCATGTCGCATGCGCTCCAGCATAGAGTCGATAACAATGAAGCAACCGGTACGGCCCACGCCCGCTGAGCAATGCACGACCAGCGGACCCATTTCGGGCGGGTTCATCGTACGCACTCGCCGCAAAAATTGCAGGAACGGCGCCGGATGATCCGGTACGCCATGGTCCGGCCACGCGGTAAACTGCAGCTGCTTAATCTCCCGTCGCTCGCTATTACCCGTGCGGCAAATTTGGAAGGTGCGAATGCAATACGTTGCCAACTCTTGCACATCGGTGATGGTCACCGTCATGGAGCCGTAAGTATCCGTTCCGCGTGTGGGCCAATATTGATCGCATTTGATCCGCGTGCGCTCCTCCAGCTTGGTCATCATCACAATGCATGCGGTGCGTAGCTCCCAGCACATACGCCAGAAGTCGGCGAAGGTCTCCTGCAGTGGGCCCTGCGTCGCGACGTACGCATTGTGCTTGCGATAGCCATCGCAGTAGTTCGCGTTGATGTAATCGCTGCCCAGGATGCCTTCCTCCGGCTGCAGGATAACACGACTGTGGTCGTAGGCGATGACGTTCGCATAGCGATTCTTCGGCTTGTTCACCTCCATGTTGCTGTGGTCCCACGTGAACTGCTGGCCCGGTTCAATGCTTTCGTATTCCTGCGAGAACTTCATGTTGTCGTTTGCTTTGAGACGTTCAATGTGATTCGAGAGTTCGGCGACCGGTATGGGCGGGTGGGAAATCATGCCGGGCGTTTGGAAGTTCAGTCGGCGCATTTCGACCGGATCGCTGGGTGCCGTGCTGGCGTTGAGGTCGGCGGCGATTAGTGGCCGCGTGACTGCAGCTTGATCGGGCGTCTTACAGGGCTGACTGCGTTTCTTCATAATGAACACAAACACTAGGATGCAACAGAGCAGCAGGGCGGCGATGATGGGACCGACCACCCAGAAGACACCGGCTTCCTTATGCTGCGAGCTGACTTTCACATCGTTGTCGGTGGGTATGTTGGGATCGGGACGACGTGGAGGGTCGCCGGGCGGGACTTCGCGCATATCCAGTGCAAGAAACTCCGAAAACGGACTGCTTGTATATAAGTGCTTCTGTGGGGTGTCCACAACGGCCCGCACAAATATCCGGTATTTCTTGCCTCGCTCCAATTTGCTGTTGGTAAACCCACAAACATCCTCACCGTCGCCCAGGTGGAATGTATACGGTATATTTCGCTGCGGGAACTTGGCCGCAATGTATGGAGCGTTCGGGTTCTCGACTTTTTGTCCCTTGTTGGCGATCATGTCGTCAGTGAGAAACTGGTCCGGATGCTTATGGATCGTCATCTTATCCTCGGGCACCACGATAAGGTAATAGTGACTGATGGGACCATACTCTTCGGAGGCTTGCGGTAGGATCACTTGGATCTCCTCACCATTCACGACCCCATAGAAATCGGGCTGAACCATGGGCTGCGGGGCGGCCATCTGCGTGGTGACCGTGATTTTCGTCGGCGGCCGATATGTATAATCATTCGGAATGGCACTAACATTAACATTGTACGTTGTAAACGGCGACAATTCATTGATTGTATAAGTGCGTTCCACAGATTTAAGCGTATGTTCCACTTTGGGAATGTTCTGGGTCTGAGTGATACCCTGGGAGTCCACAAACTCTTTGACCGCATCGAATGAGATCTTGTAATTCACTGGGTTGAGGCGGATCGGTGGAGAAAACGACAGGGTCATTGAATGAGTGGTCACATCGTGAGCTTTCAGATTGAGGGGTACATCCTCAGGTTTGACTTTAACCGTAACCTTCTCAGAGAGTCTTCCGAGTCCTTTAGCCATACGGGCCGTCACTGCTATTGCATACTGCGCGTACTTCTCCAAGTTGATTAGGTCCGCACTATCAGTTAAACCCACTGGTTTCTGCTGCCACTCGTCCAGATCCTCCACCGCTGTCATGGTGTAGAAGATCTGATAACCGATCACCTTACCCCTGGAAGGCACATGTTCCCACCAAACCTCCACGCTCGAATCGGAAGTAGCCACCGCGCGCACCGACATCGGCGCTCTGCCGATGTCTCGTTCCGTTTCGACAGCGATCTTCTCACTGTACGGGCCAGCGCCCTGGTTCGTATACGATTTGATATGGAACACGTACTCGGTGTTCTCTTCGAGGTTCGTAAATACCGCCTTGGTTGTATTCACATTCCGCTCGATGATGTTGCTATGGTCGGATTTCTTATGAAACTGCACATCGTATTTGATGATCTGCCCGTTGCGATGCTCCCTCGTTGGTGGGTCCCACGTTATACAAACCACATCCGGCGTTTGGAAATGGGACTGTATATTGGTGGGCGGTCCAGTCGGCGGACCCTCGGGCGTATGCTTCAACTTGATGGCCTCCTGCCCGATACCAATGTGGTTTTGACCTGCCACGCGAAATTCGTACTCCACGCCGCGTTCTAACTCAGCAATGCGGTAAGTCTGCATGTGAGACTTGAGAAGGACCTCCTTCAGCTCCTGATCTTTGACGCCGTATCGCAGTCGGTAGCCTTGCAGCTCGCCGTAGGTCTGACTAGGGCGCGACCACTCCAATTCGATGGTAACGATCGGCTCCTTTTCGATTACCCTACGCACGCGGAAGGAAACAAAACGCCGGGTTACGGTGTGACCCCATTAGCAGCGAGAATAATATCGTCTTACTTGAGCGTTAATGCGGGCCGATTAGGCACGCCGCCGGGCGTCTTCGTCGTGATCGGCGGACTGCGGTCGCCGTCGCCCTTGCGAGTTAGCGCCGCTACCTGCACCGCGTACTTGGTGTCCGGTTGCAGGCCGGTGATGTTGATCTCAAGCGTTTGGTCGCCGAGCACGTCGTAGCGCATCGGTTCGTTCAGCAGACTCTTGCCCTGGACGCAAATCGAATCGTTGTAAAGCATTACTTAAAACCGGGGGTGGAATCGCGTTACCTCGTCGCGCGTCTCTTGCACGTGAATATGATAGCCGCGAATGATGCCGTTACGATCCTTGGCGAGCGGCGGACTCCACGAAACCGCCAACGTGGTCGAATTGATCGGCGCCACCTGCACGTTCTGCGGATCGCCCGGCACTGCGGATTTACCACGCGAAGATTAGCAACCACTCCCCGTGAGCGGGGAAAACATGAAAACTGTGCCGAGTCTCCCGGTAAACTATTTATTCTCAACGGGTTTTCATGTTTTCTATTTTCGAATATAGATTTATACAAATTATTCATTAATTTATTCATTCGTATAGTAAATAGAGAGAAATAAAGAGAGAAAACTAAAACGTTGATCAACCAAAAACCTATTTCTTGTTTTTTTTTTCCATGGTTAGGTCAAAGAAAACCAAAAACAAAACTCAAGAAACTCAGAAAACACAAAATCATCAATCGGTTGTTTAATTATTTTTGCACCTGAACATTTGAATACCAACACATGAAATCGCTGCGTTTAAGATAATTACCTCTCCGTTCCTCATACGAAAGAAAGGGGTTTGCGGTAATATGTATACCTACTAAGGCCTCGGCAATTCGTTTGGTATGTGAAAGAAAAACAACTTGGGAGGGAGGCTTCGATTAAAATCCATTCGGTTAGCAATTTGATTAGTAGTGAAAATTGATAAAAATCGTTTTAAGTTAATTAATCATCCTCGGGTAGGCTAATTTGTTAAAATTCCCCAAAAAAAATCTCGCTCGCTGCTTCTCATCGTAAAAAGTCAAGAAAAAATCGTTCAAAATTCAATTGCACTTGGTACAAAAAGCAGCACAAAAAACGCTTCCACTAAGTCGCTATGTAATAATATGTTTGAAATATTATATATAGAGACAGATACAAAAATATATATTAAATGCCATTTGTTTTCTAAGAGGGTTGCACACACACAGAGTCAATACTCACTTTGAAACACTGTGGGGGGACACGAACCGTATTGTCAAGGCAAAAAGTGAGATAGAAAAAAAGAAAAAATCGAAATTGTAAGACTGTTACAGCACTATACATCATACAGTCACACATCAAAAAGGATTCGTTTGAAATTTCAAAATTCTTTTCGTTCATCATATCGATTTCTGCTACAAAAATGCTTGCAGGTGTTCAATTCTTTCTCAAATTTCGCAAAAATTAAGTTGGGTGGATCATACTCACACGCACATGTAAAAATGGCTGCATTTTTTTTCTTCTTTCGATTATCGGCGGTGAGTCAAAAACGAAAAAATTCGCGTATTTGTTTGTTATCAAAAAAATTCAAACAGAAAAATGTTGTGGATCTGTAATGTGTTTGTTTGTCTTGTGCTTTCTTGTTTCCTTTTGATTGGCACCGTCTCTCCTATTCGCCTACGATTTTCCTAACTAACTATTTTTTTCGTTTCTGGAGTAATGGAGAAAATCATGCGTACGAAAATGCGGAATAATATCGGGCGAGAAGAGATTAATCGCTGCGATCGCAAACAAATCGCCGATCGTAAAACGAATTAATCGTTATCGAGTGGAGGGTATAATATCACATCCGAAATAAAATTGGGGGGTAGAGGCGGGGCTCTGCGGGGTTTCGGGGGGGACGTTACGGTATTGGTATTCAAATGTGAGAAATATTATTACGATTTATAAACGTCGCCCGTGTTTCGCCTACAAACGAGATATATGTAAATAAAAAATTAACGCACGTTACGCGATTTATCACAACGGAAAAGAACAGCATCATTATCATCATCAATATTTAATGTTTCGATTTAATCATTTATTTTTCCCGAAACCATACTCAATTATTCGAAATTAGAATTCAAATAAGACCATTTGAGATGTTTCGTATCGAAAAATGAATGATTAATCAGAACAGCAAAGTTTCGTCACGCACGCAATCCAAGACACACACATCAACGGTGCAAAGTGTATATAATAATTCACACATTAAGTGTAATAATATCAAAAGTTGGTGCGATTATATCAATATTCATATATAGAAGATTATTGGTGCGCCATATTTATCCTACAGTGATTTGTGCGATCCTATAGCGAAAGGCGAGATCGTGATTGGATGCAATTCAATGTATCCAATTTGAGGAGGGCCAAACCGACGATTCGTACGCAACGCATAAGCCTTACTACGATCGTGAATAATATCGAAGGAAGCAGGAAGCAAAAGCTAGAGGGCTGCGTGCGCAAAGTCGGTTCGTTAATGTGCGTTTCGTCGCTTGGCGGCAGTGAAGGTGTTGGGGGGTGGCGAGAGCGGAAATAGGCGGCGGTGGATCAGTTCTCAAAGCATGCGTGGAAAAGTCGTGTCCAATATATATTCATATCTAATTACTGTGAGAAAAAACGGTGCGTTCGAAACGAAAAATAATTGTGAATTCAAAAAGAGTGATTATATATAGAGAGAAAAAAGACGGTGTTCGTACGTACAAAAAAACGGTGGTGAAGGCAAAAAATCGGTGCCGATCAATCAATCAATCAATCAATCGATCGAGAGATAAAATGCTTATATAATAGACTTCGTCAAAAAATGGTGCGCCATTTGCAATGCATAATCAATTTCGGTGCGAGAAAACGAAACTCAAAATTGTAAACGAAAATCAATCAATCAACCAAAACGAAAAGAGTGTAGTCACAAGAAAGCAATCATTACATGTGAACGTGAGTGTAGCTAGACAATTATTACAGAACCAACTAAACGAAACGAAAATGTCACACAATCATAGATTTTTATATTCATGAACAAAATTTGATCAAAATCGTCATCATACCAATGGAAAAGACGATCTTCTTTTTATGTCCGACTCTTGTCTTTCAGCAATCAATGAATCAATCAATAAATTATAGAGAAATCATTTCATAAGTTATACGTTGAAATGATTAGCAATTGCATTCTTTTTTTATCCAAAAATTTCAAAAACCCACACTCTCTGTTTTGTGCTTTGATAGCTCCTTCAAACGCTTTTGTAGGCAGAAGCAAAAATCATCATTTCGGTGAATTACAAAAGGGGTCAAAATGTTAGTCATCATCAAGATAGATAGTACAAGAAAAAATGCTGTAAAAAAGTGATCATCATCATTATCAAAAGATTTGCGTTTAAAAAGACTCTCAGAGAGCGCAAAAACTTTTCAAAATGCCAAAATGTGTAAAACTCGTCGTCTCTGAGAGTCTTTCTTCTACAAACGCACAAAATACAAGAAAACTACGTTCGTCAACACCCCAAAAACTCCTTCGATGGGCTCCTTTGCTCGGCTGTGAGAAAATGGTAAAAAATCGTTTCTTTGCAAAATGTCGGTAGCAAAAGTGATTGTACGGAAAAATTCGTGATAGAAAATGAAACGCAACATATCACTGGAGATATGTCAAAAATCTACTCGCTACGAAATCAGGTACGAAACAATGGATGGGGAAATCAATCAGAAATCAGCTCGAATACTGGTCAAATATAACTCATTTGGGGTAATATTCACAAAAACTAAACGATGCTCGATTATTACTCATTACGGGAATGATTTTTTTGGGGATGGTTGCGCATTTGATTAGTGACGTCTATCTGGAGACCTGAAATACAAACTCTTTGTCCAAAAAACACACTTGGCCGATGAATATTGAAAGTTTGGACAAAAAGTTTCACATGGGGGGTACGCGTTTCATTCGCGACTTGGTGTTTTGTTATCGGTTCAGGTTTTCGGAAAATTTCTGTTACAGACTCAAAGACAGAGAGAAAGAGAGTGAGAGACGAAGGATTAAGATGAAGAAATAGAAATAGATAAGGGTCAGAGCGAGAGATATTGTGTGGTTTTGTTGTTTTTTGGCAGTTATGATTTGGAAAACGTACCATCTTCGTGGGTGCGAACGGTGATGGGGTATGAGGCGGGACCGTCGCCCACCGATGTGCCGGCGAGCACCCAGATGCGGTACTCGGTCCAGCGCTTCAGCTCGTCCAGCACGAAGCTGGTGGCGTTCAGCTTGTTGACGCTCGCCTCGCTATCGGAGCGGTCCGCTTCGACAAAGTGCAGCTTGTAGTAGACGATTTTGCCGCTGCTGCGCTCGCGCGGCGGCTCCCACGTCACCTGGATGGACGTCGGACTTACCGCTTCGCCGGTCACGTTTTGCGGCGGTGCGCCCGGTACTGTGCGGTGTGTTTTTCGCCCCCCGAACAAATATGTCGGCGGGTGGGGTGGGTCGGTTATTAGCACAATTTTCAAATCGCAAGAAAAGCCGATGGGGGGTTGATGGTTGGGTGGACAGGAGCGTGGGTGGTGGTTTGGATTACGAGTTCATATTATACAGAGAGATATAGATTAATTTTTAACCATATTCGATTAATAGCTTTTTCGCTTACGTACGTAGCTATCAATTCCCCTTTGTTTCGATGAATGAGCAAATTTAACCATTTGAAAATTTTGTTCTCTTTTCTGCATTTTATATAATTTTTTGCTTCGCTTATTTGAATTGTGTGCTTTTCGTATAGTTTTGGCCAAAAGCACGTCGTTTTTAATATCATCAGTACGAACATAAAAAATATTATGCAAAAAATAATAAACCATTACGAGTGCAGTGCTCATTATATATCAAAATTAAATTCATATATCCACGTAGAAATGGTAATATATAAAAAGGACAAAATCTAATTGTTACTTTGTCGGCATGCAATGCAGTTCATATCACAGATACAGACACAACTCGTTGCAATCACATCACACGCACACACACACGCACACACGTCATTCCCCATCCCTTAAAGATTTCCCGCCCAGTTATCACCTATTCATTGAAATTTAAATGAAACTTTTTCCTTTATATTTATAAAGAAAATAAATTAAAACCAAATGAAAAACTTCTTAATTGTAATAACGAAATTAAGAAAAATACGTTTCTGTATCTTTTAGAGGGTTTCTCTTTCGGGACTGATAAGACAACGAAACAAATCGAAAGGGGTCGGCTTACCGTACTGCTTGGTGCGCACGTGGATCGGCGGCGTCGTGGCGCCTTCGCCGCGTTGCGATCGCGCCGCCAGCCACACGTAGTAAAGCGTGTTCGGATAGAGGCCGGTCAACTGATAAGTTTCGGTCATGCCGATGCGACGATGGTGCTTCTCCTTCGCGTACGTATCGTTCCAGTACAGTTCGTAATTGACAATGTTTTCGCCCGAATGCGCCGGTTTGTTCCACTCGAGCGTTACTGACGTTTCGCCGATGTCTTTGGCGCGCAAATTGCTCGGCTGGCTCGGCACACCTTCATCGGCAAGATATCGCGTTCACATTGCGAATACAAACCCTACACTAATTCTGAAAGCAAGAAGCGCACACTTACCTTGTTGAGTCTTGACGTGCACCGGCAGGCTGAGCGGACCGGGGCCCACCGACGTGAACGCCTGCACGCGAATCATGTAGACGGTGTGCGGTGTCAAATCGCTGATCGTCGTTAGGCGATTGTTGTCCACCGTTTGCGACTTCCACTGTGTCATCTCGAGGTCTGGCTGATCCGTGAAGTACACCTTGTAGCCCTGCCAAGCAAAAATACGATTTCCTTCTGTTTGCGGTTTGATTAGGTAAATGAATCGTACGGTGATTTGTCCGTGTGGTGTTTCCGGTTCGTCCCATTGGACGACCATCGTGCTGGAGCTCAACGGTTTCGGTTGCACATTGCGCGGCGCCGATCCCGGTTCTGCATGGCACATAAACAGAGCGCTTTTAGTGGGAAATCACAGGTTTGCGAGGTGTAAAAGCAGAAGGTGCTGCTGGGGAATGCGGGAAAATGTTTTCGGTGAAGTAGTTAAGGATATCGCGGTGACGCTCATTGAGTTTTACGTCAAGAACGCAACTGCTTTACGGAAACGGCAAGGATTGTGGAAAGTGGGTGATTGTAAGAGAAAAGCGAACTTACTAGCACCTCCAAAAAGATAGTCGCCTAAAGAAATTCCACCACAGAAGGCGAATTAAAAATTCAAAACGAAATGGATTAGTATCATAGTTATTATGGTTATTACGATTCGGTGCATGGTATTACTTTCTTGCAAATAAAAACTCATTCGGCAAGCAAATTCAACCGAACTAAATCTAGAAACTTGGAAACAATAATTTCAGACTATCAGATTCCAATCTCTCTTCACTCACACTGTGAGTGCATTCAAACCATTTCACTCGCATACAAAACTTGAACGTAACGACAATAAAAATAGTTAGAAACTTACATTAAGCATAAACTCCATACAAATTTATTTTTGCGAATATAATCGAGGTTAGCGATCGCATGAAAGTTAAAATCAGACGGTTTGAGTATTGTAATGCAGTCATTGTTAAATAATAACAAGAGTTAAAATACATCATAAAAATAATTCACCATTGTTAAATATTAAGTAAGGGGATATGTCTCATGGACGTTATTTACGAAAATAAAATAATATCAGCTAATTATTGTAAACCAAATATGAAATGATAACTAGTAAGAGCAAAGATTCCAACCTGTCTCACCCGTCGTGACCATCGCCGGTGTACTCGGTGGTCCGCGCCCAATATTGTTATTCGCAATCACGTACATTTCGTAGTCCGTGTAAGGACTCAGATTGCGCACCGCATAGTACATGGTGATGATACCGGAGATCTCGCTGTACGCTTGATTCGCATACTTCGGTTTGAATTGAATAATGTAGTATTGCAGATCGTCGGGGCCTGTGTACGACCAGGTGAGCCGCACGGATGTGGCGGTGATTTCCGACACACGCACATCAGTTGGTGCAACAGGCAATGCTAAATGCCAAAAGAAATTTCATTCCAATATTTGCTCATCAATGATAAGCGCGCCGAAGAAACCACCTACATTGTACTTTAACTTGAGCGACAGATTCGATAACACCCAGCGAACTGGCTGCGATGCACGTGTAGTTCGCCGACTCCTGAATGTCGACGAGCACCAGATTGTTGACGCCGACGGGCAGATTGTCCTCGGGCGTCAGCTCCTGCACGGCGCCCTTGCGCCACTTGACGAACGGCATCGGCGAGCCGACGGCGACGCACGTGAGATTCAGATCGGCGCCGAGCATCACCTCGTAGACGAGCTGCGGCGGTTTTGAGAATTGCGGCGGTACGCGGCGCACTTTCACGTACACCTGCGCCGACTTGGAGTACTCGGTGCCGATGGCATTCTCCGCCACGCACTCGTACTTGCCCTGATCCTTTTCTTCGCTGCTCTTTATTTGGAATTTACCTTCAAGAGATTGATCACATTGTACGCGCGGAAAAGGATAATTGATAATTGGCTGCAGTATTCCCAAAAGGTGGCCAGTTAATTGCGAACAACATTAACAGTATCATATCATCGAATATAAATGGGAGGTGGTTGAGAACGGAGGCTAGGTTGGAAGGAGAAAGGAGGAAGTTTTCATTTCGGCGAAGAGCGAGTCGGAACTTCCTTGCGAGAGAAGTGGATGCAGCGCAGCTAATGGTCCCGTGGGGATGATGCGCACCGGAAACACACTATACTATGTGTGTCGACCGGGGGTGGCGCAAACTTGGACCAAGCAACCATTCAAGCACGATGGAAGTGACTCAATCAGCCACTCGTTCGTCGCCGGTGTATATATTTTTATCCGCATCCATTGAAGGCGAACCGATGCGAAAAGAAAGCGGTGGCAAGCAGGACACAAACTCTTGCCGTGTACACGTATTAGTGGCGGAGATACATTAAAATGAAGGTGGGGTGGGACGGATGGGTGCACGACAGAAAAGTTGTCGGTCCAGAAAGAAACTCAAGAAAAAGGAAATCAGCGCGCTTCGCGAAAATGTAATAACAAAACTTTTCTATATATCCCTGGCGCGGAGTTGAAAGTCCACTAAATCAGATAGTGCTACTGCTGCTGCTGCTGCTGCTGTGGTAGAACGCGAAGAGAAAAGAAGAATAACGAGAGATAAAACTTGTTGGCAGAGTCACCTGAACGCTCTTTTCGTTCTTGTGCGGAGACGTTCAGGATAATAAACATCATTGGGTTTAGGTTTAATTTCGGCGACGTTTAATAGCACACCGATTAAGTGCGCGCCAAATCCAATAAATAATATCAATATGTAACACGTTTCACTTACCTTCAGTGATGGTGTAGCGCGGATTGCTGCTTGGATCGATGGGCAGCATATTGCGCACCCAGTAGATCTTCGGCGGCGGATTGCCGCTCGCCTGGCAGTTGAGCTGCGCGCTGTGGCCCACCTCGACGACTTTGCTCTGCTGCGGCGGTTGCGAGATCTGCGGGAAGCCCGGTGGTAGTTTGTCGGCTGAAACATAAAAAATTTGCCAGTGTTATTATCGTACTCGTACAGGTAAAATATTTCACGAATTATTGAACATCGATTCGAGCGCGCAAAATGCACACGTTGCAGAATGATTAAACAAACACGCACCGTACGCCAACCCATCGACATTATCCTGTTCAGCCCATTGCCCATTCGCCGCGTTCAGTTATTCAATGATATGGCGCCAAAGTGAGCGAGGAGGGTGAGAGCAGAATAAATGTATCGGTCAGTTGTTGGGAATTTCATCGCGGATAATTAAATCGCATCAGGTCGCACAGCGTGCGCATGTCGATTTATCCTTTCAATTTATCACTCCTCTCCCGCCCCGTAACCAATACACACCAAACCCAAACCCTCGCAAACAGGCAAAAAGCGAGCGTAGTAGTGGAAGCGGGAGAGAGCTTTATTTCCACGCCAACGAATAATATTCGATTATTCGCAAACGATTTCGATGATTCGCGATACGATAATAGTATACGGATATGTAATGCATCGCAGAGAATTTACCGCCCACGGATTAGTCCCGCTCGCAATTGCATATGTGTGGGAAGAGGCAGGGGGTGTGTGGATTGCATCGAAAATACACTCTTTCCCACTTCGCCGCTGGCAATGAGCGGATCGCATTTTGGTGGTCTAATGATTAATGCTTTTCGCATGGCAATCGTCCGCGAAACGTTTAACGCTTAAATCAATGATTAAATATTGCGCAAAATCATTTCAATTACCAGCGCCGCTATCGGCGGTCAAACGTTAATATTCGCCGTGCTTACAACGAATAACAAACATTAAACACAATCCTCATACAGTAGTGACAAAGAGATTAATATTCATAATGGAATTAACAATTATATTTACTATCAACTGGTGGGATGGTGTCGGTCGGGGTTTAGGGAGGGATGATTACAATTTCATTATTTCGCCCGTACATTTTAGCCACCTTTTTTACTCCACCGCCAGCATGATTACATTCCGTCGCTCCTTTTACAATAATAACGCAGAGCCGCCAGGAGTCCTCCTCCCGCGGAGGACGACATGCGAAAATAAACAAGAAGCGCGCGTGCGACGCGACGTGTTGACAAGACATGATAAATGACGCACAATATCCAGGCGCTGCGTACGAAAAACAAGGATAACAAGCGCAGGCCAGGGGGGACAAAAGAGCGGGCGAGTGAATATGTTATAATGGCGCATGGGGGTGTTGTATTACGAAAATATAATAATAAAAGTGAGGGAGGGCATGCGGGTGCGAGCAGTCGTCCAACATCTCATTACGCGGCCGCCGAAAAATGCACGATTTTGGCGGATTTGGTGGTTGGTTGGATAACCCTAAATAGGATGTCACCGCGTACCGTATACGCATTAGTTAATAGCGGCAGCTATGCACATCCTCGGAAATAAAGAAGAAGCCGAGCAACATCGAGAGAGGGAGCGAGCAAGCGAACAAGCGAGCAGTGGAGGCGCCGGGCGCGTTCAGCCGAAACGTTAATAACACGGTACAACACCAAAAAATTTTCATGTAAGCGAATATATTTTTTATACTAATTCGACTGTGCTGATTTCAAATCTGAAGTCAGTTTTTGTCCATCACCCACCACTTTTTTGAAAA
>JARJDR010013487.1:0-10416 GCA_030264135.1 Myllaena sp. GC000078 | reverse complement strand
TGCGCTATTAAAGTATTTATGGAAAACTTTTTCGCAACTCGCGCGCGCAACTGGGAATCGTAAAATAACACAATTAAATTCACAAATGCATCCGGAGCGAATCGATGGAGTCATCGATGTCAACAACTTTTCAACGCGCCGACCGTACGTAAACACAGTTTTGAAGAAATCATTACTAATGCATTCGAATCCGGGCGCATTTTCGGGTAGACAAAATAGATCATGCTCGGCTGCACGCTTTGTGATGCATTAAATCGCCATCGGCATCTTGGTCGGCGGCCAAGTTAATTTCTTTTAAATTTCTTTTGTCTCACCCAACCCACACACGCTAGCGACATACAAATTAACGCGGGACAAATTTATCTTACGTAAAGCGTTAAACACACAAACGTGCGGAGAATGATGAGACAAGTCTCATTTCCAATATACAGCACGCAAAAACTGTGCAGCTTGTTGCTTGAGTTGATGATGGAATGCGTTCAAATGCATTCGTTATGCGTTGAACGCTCATCTGCATCTCGTCACAATGATGATGCAACGGTGCACATCATAAAATTAGGTATTTGTTTGTGCTGAATATGACAAGTCCCGCTATTATTATACTCTCAAACATTATTATTTTGACATGAAAGAGATCGCCAATATGCCAAAAATAAATTACTACAAATATTTACTTTGAAATTGAGTCTAGTTATCAGATTTCGTCAAATTAATTGCATCAAGCCGTCAACAAGGATCAAACTTTTTCCCAACTATATTTACCGCATCAGTGCGCAAACCACTAAATCCCCCACATTGCGCTTTTGATCTCCTTTAAGGATTCTGTTGGTGCAACTGTAATGATTTTATGACCAACACTGAATCCTAAAAGATGCATCTCAACAAGCAAAATGTATGCGTATATGCAAGGCTGCGAGTGTCAGTTTCCCGCGCGTCCTGTGCAGATGCGTCTCTTGCCGCAAATCCAATCTATCAAGATTTCCTAATAGCATCGGGCGCTCTCCGATGGCGCGCTGCAGCGCATTTCTCACGTGTCATTGGTTTTTCATTACAGGCTTTGCAGTGTGCTGCTCTGTTCCAAATGCAAATGTAGTTCAACGGTTCTAAATCAAAAGCATGCTTTCTAAATTTATCAAATCCCATTGACCATTTGTCTCTAATTCACAAAAACGTAATAGTGACAGATAATAATTCAAGTATAAAAACAAACCGTGTAAAAGTTTGATAAAATTGAAACATAGTTTGATATTTAATTCTTGTGGAAAATCAGTCTTCCCAGGTACCAAAACCTGTCGGATGGTGAAATGCTGCCGCTCAACTAATCAAAGGATAATGTTCTCCAACACGCAAGCATAATGCTTTGATGTTTACCTTGATTTTCCGCGAGCACGGCGAGGAAATCACACCGTGCGCAGGCAGCAGCGCTCAACGTGACGGCGCTGTATTCAATTATGCATAGATTGGAAAATCGCTAATGCAACTTCTTAACCCTCGCGATGCGTCGTCTTAAGACAAAATTGTAAGTAACAAAGGAAAAGCTTACCTATACTAGTCAAACAACTTATTTTCATCATTAATACAATAAAATTCATTGTAATAAAAACTTAAAAGAATTGATCTAATGAAATATAATTGTTTACAGAGCAGTGAAAACTGTTTGCGCTGCGGTAAACAACTATATATAAACTTTCCACGCCCTTTCCGCGTGGTATCTTGCCACAAAGAATCGAGCAATTAATGATAAGTCAACATTTGATCGGCCCATCAAAGCCTGCATCGAAATGAACCCATACCTGGGTTAAACGAGTTCAATCTATCAAAAGAATCACGCTACCCGTTACAACAATCGTATAAGTGGAGTATTTGCACTCATACACAACTCGTTTCGGATTAAACATACAGCAGTGGTGGTAAATTGCACTGACAGCAAGATTAATTTAAATTTCTACCACCCCCAATTTACCATACCACGCTCAGTCGATGTTCCAACAAAATGCGAATATTATTAAACGTGTTTGATGCGATTGCAAACAATTCTGCGAATGTATAATAATGAAACAAACTGATAAACATGATACGGTGTGCACGGGAAGCAGGGCAGTCGAAATTCCGATTAATAATGATGCAGGTGCTACATATGTAGAATAATATACAATATACTAGTTATGCTGTTGCTACTCGCAGCCCTCAATGCGATAATTATTATAATACGATAATGAACAACAATTTGGAATCGATTAATTCATGAACATTTCAATTCCGATGCATATAATCGACGCCGATATGACAAGCGATGTAATCGAATATTGTTACGAATTTACATAAATCGGCTTTCCCCAACGCGTACGCGAGAGAATATTGTAATTTGTTGTTATTGACGAGATATTCATGCGCACGCACAATGGACTGTTCGAAAAATATTTATGTATGTAATATGAAAACCCATCCTGGGTTTCGGAAAGATGCTAATTAACAAATAAAAATTTCGAAAATGAAATATAAAAGATGAAAGTCCAGGTAATTTCGCCACAACTTCAGAATGCAAACAGACGGAAAATTGAAATACACAAAAATTAAAATCGCAAACGATAAAAATTAAAATCCACCTCGTTTTCCTTTGCATCCACATCCATCCCCCCCCCCCGACGCAACGAGTCATAATTAGTTTTCTAATTCAATTGTATGTTTATACAATTGTATATCCTCGTCCACAAGGGCCAGGGTGTGCGTTGAAAACGCCCTCGATGGCAAATTACATAACAAATCTGCGGACACCCACACGCGCGAGACGAGAGAGAGTCAGTCAGCGGATGAAGAGGGTGCGCTTACTTTTTCCATTGTCCAGCTAGCCAGCAACCGCGCTATCCTTCTTACCCCACGCCTTTATTTTTTCCATACCTCAACCATAACGTTTCTGTACGCTGCGTCGCCGCTGCTCCCCTCGCGGCACTTGTTTACTCGCTCCCCTGCGCGTTTTATTCTTTTATTGCTTTTGTGCGTTTCGCTTTATATTTTTTATTGTGTAATTGCGGTCGTTTTGCATCGCCGGCGCGCAGCGAAAATGAACTAACGACTGACTGGGTGGCGGGGCACTCAACGTCGGGTCCGAGGAAGAGTGGTGATGGCGACGACAACCATCGTCGACCATCGTAATACCCAAATGAATCTCCCACACCGCTCCCTTGTGACCCGCAGAAAAGGGGGCGAAATGAAAAAATGCGTAAACCTAAGTGAATTACTTATGTGGCCGTGGATGCACCCAGAGCGCACACAATAACAACAATAACAAGCCGGCGATAACAACGACAATAAAATTAAAAAAGTACGCAAAGTACAGCATACGCTTTAAATAGAGAGTAGCTCGGCGTCGTCGTCTTCAAATGACAAACGAAAATTTAATGAATAGCCAAGTTGTAGCCGTTAAGATGCAGTCGAGTAATGCACAAAGAAATAATGAGTTCGAGTGCGCGTAAAGAAAATAATGCGGTGCACACAGGTGGATGAATTAATCTGGCTGGCGCGCCGCGAAGAGGGATGCACATTAAATTCTTTTGTACCGCGGTGAGCTTTTTAATAATTGACCAATTAAATTCGCAATCTCAAGTAGACAATTTTAATGAAAATCGTAGAAAAGTCATTTGAAAAATGAAATCGCAGCCATTATTTTATTACAACATTATGACATCGGATTTATTTAAAATGCCTTCATTGAACAAATGCTATCATCATTTGCAGCTAATTATATTGATTTATAAACTTTGATCTGATATAACTTTGATCTTGCAGGAAGTAATAAATGACATCGCATCCAAATAAATCCCAACCGGAAGTAATAACTATGCGCGATCATTAAAATAATATGACTAGAAACCGAATCGGCGCAGTTTCAAAAACGGTCTTTAAAAAATTGTGCTTACATACATACAGATTGCTACGGTTTTCTAGTAGTGGCCCTTGAAGATTAGTTACATCATGGAATAAGAACTCACCTGGAACAAAAATTAACAACATAAGTAAGAGCACACATTACATGCTTATATATAGAATTAAAAGATGTATACAAATTTAATTTTAAAATGGCAATTTGTAGTAAATAAATCACTAATTAATGTTACAACATATGAGTAGTTTACAAACCTATAACTTATTTGAACATTATAAAAATGCAACATAAAGTAAAAGGTAATATTTTTATAACAACGATCTCGTATATTTATTGCTAGTAGAATTAAGCAATCCATTACGCTATTATGACACAATGAGAGAAAAATTTTAAACAACTCAGAAACAATTTATATTTATACCCTACGAAACTTCTTTACTTGTCTACTACTGCGCGTTGTTTCTCAACATCAAATAATACTCAGCCATACATCTACAAACAACTACCGAGTTTGACAGGCAGACGTGTATAACAACCGATTTTTTTCGTAAAGTAAAGAAGTAAAGTACTACCATAAAACAAATATTAGAAGTTTGTGCAATACGAAGCAACAGCCAAAGTCCCCAGACACGAGCCATGTAATAACATCATAATAAGTAGCGTAATATTCTGGGCCTGACAGTGTGTTCGTATAGCAATAATTTACAATACTCAGGTGGGCGCTGAAAGTTCCCCTAAACGTATTGAATAATCTATGAATCTGGCGGATTATGACATTCGTCTGTGGTTAACTACAATGTGTGCAGCCGTGAAATTTATCACTCCCGCAAAAAAAAGAACGTTTTTTTCTTTGTTCTAAAAATGTAGACAACTAACTATATTATTATTCAAGCCTATTATATAATTAAAAATATGTACGTACTAATTACATACTTCAATACACTCGTTATGAAACCTCTATTTATCTTGGTTCGAAAAATAACTCAGGTTGGTTTTCATAGTGCTATATTTATGCACAATATTCTACTATTCTGCATTGTTGACAGGACAATAGGGCCCGATCGCGTACTAGTTAGAACTTTTCGGTGCATTTACCCATCGACTATTTTTATTTTTATAAATCAACACACAGCCGCATAGAGTCCAATTGCAGCTCGGCGTCTGTATGAATAATACCGCGTTGCGCGACTGCACTATTGGACAAATAGCGTGTGCATCGTGCGTATTACACACTCATATGTTTGTTATTGTTCGTACCGTGGCGGTGCGGTCAGTTTTGCTGGTTGTGTGCCATGTTTACCGGACGGTTTTGTCTTTTGTTGTCGCTCTCAGCATGGCTTTCAGCTGTGGCCGTTCGCCGTACAGCGCACAAGCAATTAATTGATTGTTCATTGTCATCAAAATTATGAAAACATACGCGTGATACTACCTTGCGCGACTGCATGACACACGCCTCAAGTAAATCAACAACCAAAAAGACAAGAAAATTCATGCACCATTATGACGATCACGCTACTTAAAACAAAACGCAGGCGCGATTGTACTAGGTATGATCAAGATATATTACTAATCGACTAGAACACCGCAGCAAGCACTAATTGAAATTAATGCTAAGTAACTAAAACTTTTGTTCGCACGAATATGCACGGTAAGCATTTAAAACTATAATAAATGATGTTGTTGCGCGACCGGGGCGGACGTGATCTACACACGCCCGCCTAAAATATAGATATCAACGAAAAACTATACACGCAACGAGCGACACGAGAACAAGCCGAACGCGTGTTGCGCGGCTTAATGAAAGAATAAATCAAAAACATAAAATATGAATAATGATGTACGAAATGTATGCCAGCGCCTGCGAACAACAACGGAGTAACGACGAATGAGTGAGTAGGAGTGAGCGGCATTTTGATAATAAATTTCGGGCAAAGCGCATAGTTATGATGCGAAACGATGCACAACATTATGGCCATCCCCCCGCTTGGGCGGGCGCGGGTGGAATCATAAAAACGTCCGGGTATCGAATAAAACTCGTCGCAAACTGCCAACTCATCACACACGCAGCAGGCAGACACACACTCGTCCTGTATTTACGCAAGATAATAATGTGCGGAGCTCCACGCGTCTTCGCATATACGCACGCTACGTTTACGTTGAGTGCTAATAAGTTCTAATTTTATTTACGTCTGTTGCGTTCATCGCCGACGTTAATTTCGGGCGAATAATGTATTACGCTAGCTCCCTGTACAGTTAGTTACTCAGCGCGTCGCCACATGAGTGCAAACGGTGCGTTAAACTATATTACATTGCTTTGAAATGAAACGATACGTGCCTGCTCCTGCAAAAGCGCATTGTCGCGACACGCGCAATCAAAATAAATTCAAGCAATCACTCTCCTGGCAATCATCAAATAATGAATTCTCTTCGTAGAAAACCCCAAAACTTTTTTTGGGTGGGCTCCGATCTAAAATTAACACCGCGTTAAATCAAGTTCGAAATGACGTACATACGTCTTTCCCGCTCGTGTGCTATTGTTTGGCCAAGCAACACTTGATTTTTACCACCATTTTCCGCGTCGCCAGCCGGTGAGCGCAAGTTTATGTTTAGGTGGGTGGACGATCACCGTGTTGTTGTTTTCCTGCCCGACGACTGACCGGAGGGAGCTTTGATGTATGCGAGAGCACACGTATGCGCCTCTTCTCGCTTTGCGAGGCATTATTAGACGTGCGCATGTCGGCTGCGTTGATGCATGCGTATTAATACGAGCGGCATGCGTGGGTGTAATATGTGTGTGAGGCGCGCGCCCGAGCGAGTGTGCGCGGGTGCGTTAACGTCCGTCAATGCGCCTGCTTTACGGTTAGTAAGTAATTTTGGACGGTCGCCAAATGGGCAATTTCGTACAAGCCGCACATTACACATTATCAACTTGCTATAGGGGCCGCCACTACGCGAGCACGAGACGGACGGACGGACGGACACAACGCGCACCTATTCTAGCTGCGCGCGATGACTGACTGGCTCCTCCACCACTAACGCAGATACTCTGCGCGCGGCCAACTCGACTGAGCATTATTCCTGGGCAGTAGGCAAATGGATTGGTATGCCGTATACAAAGCGCGAGCGCAGCATTCATTCACAGTATTCCCGGAAATCAAAATGCGAGTAAATCAAATATGCCCGCTACTGCCAGCGCAGGCTAATGCAAGTGCTGCCCGAGTGCAAATGCATTAAACATGTTGGCCGACTCTTCGCACTTGTGGGTGGATATTAAAAATACATTGAACTCTTGCAAACGTCGTCTGCTGCTCTTCCTTATGACTAGGAATACTATCAACACTAAAGAGTTGTAAATAATAACTGTCGTGCTCTTTGCCGCGCGCAGGATGCGCATACGGCCGTCAATTAAAAATCCACGCTGCCCGTCAGCACCCACTTCTTCACGCGCGTTCATTGCATCACAGCGCGTGTTATAAATAATGTCCGATTCGGAAATCGGCCGGCGGGCGTCGTCTTATTTACAAACTATTCATCAACTATATAAATGTGGGATGCTTAATCAGCACGGCTCGGTCGTGTCACAAACATTTCGGCGTGCCGAAAAAAGTATCGCACGATTTCCACTCTAAACACTTTTTTTTCGCCAGGACACGTCGTCCTGTCTGTCACGCGAGAAAACATATGCACACATTTTCGAATAAAATCATCCGGCACGCGCATAATACCTCTTTATTTTTATAGATTTCACTGGAAATAGATTCCCGGCTTTCCCGATTGAAAACCTCTTTTTCGCACCTATTCAGGACCAACACTGCTAGCGAGCAAACGGAAAGTTTGCACATCCGGGCGGGCGTCCCAATGTGACCAGGACGAGTTTTTACTTTGCGCACTTTTTCTCGCCCAAACTCGAGAGTACGCTCTTTGTTTTTACTAGGTCCTTTCTGCAGAGAGCACGCGATTTGCTCGTAGTTTTCTCAGTCGGTTTGCGTTTGCTTGGCGACCCTCCCCGCTCAGCCAGCCAGGGATGTAGAAAGGTCGCGGCGCGGCTGCTTCCCGAACGAAAGCCGCAAACTTTCAGACTTTTAGCCCGGCGCGCACAAATAAAGATTAAACGATTAACGGCACAGCTTTAGGGGCACCGAAGACGTTGCGCGCGGGAGGGCAGTCAGCCATTACATTACGGTTCGGCGACTTAATGTTAAAATAACTTAATATTTATGTTACACACCAGATTTGTCACTTTTCGATATGCATGTTTGATATAAAAACGTGAATCCAAAATTTAAATCCGAGCAAGGACGATGATTCGTTGAATAAAAAATCGCCGCTGAATTTAATCCGGCCACGTTAAAATGGTGGGAAAACGGCAGGAGAAAAGAACGTAGAAAGTTTTAATTAATCAAGTTAGCGCGATATTTTTTCCGCCGATAGCGATAGAGAAATTGATTTAGTAATTAACGTAGCTATTTACCCAGCAACGCAAAGAAGCGATACAGCGCGGAAATTACGGATAAATGCACTGGCAATCGGCGACTTCCTGCATGCACTACAGCTCTTCGCAATCTATATTTTTCTTTACAAATAAGTAGAGATCAGCTGAAAATGTAAGACATCATCTAATTGACAGAATTACTTTCCCATTTTCTATTTATCCATACAAACAATAACCACCTCAGTATTCTTTGTCGTCGTACGAGTCGTGATTAGGAAGCAAAATAAAATTATTAGAAAATCCAATAACGCTTATTTACGATCCTCTTCCGATGCGCCATACCATTCCCCACAGAAAAGATATCTCAACTTCCTTCCTTCCTGCCTCGGAAGCGTCGCGTCGCTTCAACGTGTCAAATACAATTTTACCCAAAACTTATTATATTTATTTTCCTGCCGTGCGAACGGACGTCGACGGAGCGCGCAGGCAATCACTTGTTGATTTCTCAAACAATCACCCATTGATTTTCTTCGACGCAAGCATCGCGCTACGAATATAATGCCCAACTGCCTATATAAATGCCATAAATTTGCTTCGCTACATAGGTATACACACGAAATGGAAGATTATAAATTCGTGGCAGAAAAGGAAGAAGCGCTAATCGATATTCATAAAACGTTCGTTCGCGGCGTCAGTTTCTTTTATTTGCGTAATGTTCGTCATCCTCCACGAACGCACCATGCTTAATAAATAGCTAGGCATAGGTACCCACAAAATAATCTTCCTATTCGTCGCAAAAAGTTAAAGATCGGTACTTAATGCCAAACAGCGATGTGCAGAGCATAAAGGAAGCGCAGACTTTGTAACGACGACATGCACAACGGATCAAGACACACCAGGTTCATTTAACTTCAGCTGACTTCATTCAACAAGTGTGCGGGGCGGGAGGAGAGTTTCAGTGCTTCACCTCGTTGGACAAATGCCAGTTGTATGTTCCATCAGCTAGCCAGCGCACACGCAATGCAATGTAATCAAAGCAACAAAATTCCCGCCGATTCGCCGCGTGCAACTCGCGAATGCGTGTCGCGTCCGCCCGTCCCGCGTCCTGTCCATCAGTCGCGGCCGCCGCGCCGGCGCATGGCGCAATTTATATTAAGAGGCGGAAGTGGAAATAAATAATGAACGCGACATTGGTGACAAATGAGATTAGGTTAGAATATAAATGCGCCGCAATAAGTGCAAGTGAATATCTAAGCGAATCTAAACGAGTGCCATCTGATATTAAATGAGAATGAAACGCGTGCAACCCACACTATCGCGCACGAGAGATGGCGTTTATTTTAAGAGTGCCATCGTAATTAGCACCTCCGTGCTAATGCATGATACGTGTTCTGCTCAAGAGTATCAATATATCAACCGAAACCAAAACCACCCAAATTCGTAGCAAGCGAGATGATGCAACCTAATAATCATAATTCAATTTGCTTAATTTACGATACGGGCGCGCAATGGCGGCAATAAATTTCATTTTTAGAAACTCTCTAGCAACACCAGCAACATGATAGTAAAAACAAACATTTTACGCATTATGTCACTCGTAAAGTTAATTGAACCGTTCGCAATCAACGGCCGAGTAGCATGAAACGATGTAGTAACACAACCGAGCTTTGCGCAAAATAGTTCTGCTATTAACAAGTCAACCAACAATCGAGTCAGTGACATGCCTTCCGAAAGGATGAAAAAGTTATGCAAAAGGGCGCTCAATATAATCATCGTCATCAGCAGTTGGAGCAGCATCATCAAAGTCACCAAACCGGTGGGTGCGCTTATGAGCGGAAAGCATAGAGGCGCGAACGCGTGCCGAGGCATGCGTAATTAAATTATTTATAATTAATTAATTATAAAGGGCAAAGGCATAGCATACGCAGGCGGTGAGCGGACGAACGGACGGACGGAAGCAAACACGCTGAAGAGGGGCTCGAAGAGGATACAAACATTACAACACTTCCTAGTGGCTAGGCTACATTGGCCAAAATGTTCTAGATACGTAATTTACGATATTACTCAATATTTTAACATTACTTCACAATTCTTGTACATA